>JAOWAR010194622.1:0-15381 GCA_028571005.1 Clathrina lutea | reverse complement strand
GAGAGAGAGAGAGAGAGAGAGAGAGAGAGAGAGAGAGAGAGAGAGAGAGAGAGAGAGAGAGAGGGAGAGAGGGGGAGGGGAGAGAGAGAGAGCAGAGAGATACAGAAGAAATGGAGAGAGAGAAAGAGACAGTCAGACAGATACAGAGATTTCAAGTACACCAAGTTTTTCAGAGAGAGAGAGAGAGAGAGAGAGAGAGATAGAAAGAGAGAGAGAGAGAGGGAGGGAGGGAGAGAAAGGAACACATGAAAAACAATCCAGTGTCGGAGAGTACGAAAGAACTAAAAGATAGACGACATTTTTACCTTCTTCTTTGACAAGGTTAATTTTGCAACAACTTTGATTGCAAGACTCACTTGTAGCAGATTTCCTGGTCAAGCTCGGTGCATGACAATCACAATTTACTCTGCAATTGAAGGACAGCACAATTCAAACAACATTAATGCCGAGTAACGGTATGAGCCTTTCATTCACTGCAAGGAGCAGTTTATCAAAACTTTCACCACAGTCTTCAAAGGATATGCCTTGCCAGCCAGGGTGCATATCACAATCAGTGTGTATAGGCGCCTTGTATTTAACGGCCGACTTTGCGTGGCCCATGTGTCTTCCTTCTCGTTTTAGTTCATTCCTTACGGGTAATTTATTCTTTTGTTGTGTGATGATAATTGCTGTGTGGTATTTGTCAATCGATCATCTCGTGGTAGCCTGATTTTTCTTCACCTCTCATTAAACGGAGATTGGCAAATTGGTCGATTTGGTAGTCCACAAAAGCAGTTCTTTTTTTTCCATTCTACATATTGGAAGACACCTAACGTGAAAGAACAAAACGCCGAAGTTATTACGTGCTATAACACAGGCTACGACTGGCTGAAGCAGACAAGGCACACTGAAACAGCTTGCCGAAAGCTCTTCAATGAAAAGAGAGCTTATCGAATTCAACAATGAATTCAACCGATTTCACCCATCGGGATGGAATTGATTGAAGCCAGTTGAATCGATTCAGACATCCGAAAACGGTACGATGCGAACAATTCACCTGATCAAACCATTTTTAGAATATGTTAACCAGTCCACTGCCTTCCGTCAACATTACATCATCATAGGAAAGCCTCTTCACTGTTCTCTGTCAATATTAAATCGTCCTTACACATTCATAGGACTGAAAGCCTCTTAAAAAGCTTCTGTTTTGAAACTGACGCCATAATGCTAGCAATTCTGTGTTCTCGTCACCGATATAGTGGACTAGGAAATAACCTTTCACAAAAGGGGGATTGAGGAAATGCCAAATGGGCAATGGCAGAACCTGGTGTTTGGTTGCTTCTTCAGGTGACTGCTGACAACGCTGCACAGTTGCCCTGGCAATGAATCAACAATGCTACACTTCCTTCAGCGTCATGCCTGCAACAGAGTCAGTTTCTTTAATGACACAGAAGGCTCTTTGTACATCTTTGTCTTAGATAGTAGGCCAGCATCAAGCTCGTTTTAGACAGTAGGCCAGCATCAAACTTGTTTTAGATAGTAGGCCAGCACCAAACTTGTTTTAGGTAGTAGGCCAGCATCAAACTCGTTTTCCCGATTGGAAAGAGCCTGCTGCATTGCTCATGCTGAAATGTGCACAAAATATTATAGCATTCTTCGTGACATGCACACTTATGCTCATTCTTGATTGATGAGCTTGCTGTTTGTCTTGGCTGAGATTTACTATGAAGGAAATGTTCTGCTTGATCTGTGTAGGGCTGTACGCCAAAGAATGACAGCAATACTCACTGCATCAATGTTCTGAAAGTCAGTTACAGGAAAAAAAATTACAAGAAAGGAAAATTCAAAATGTGTTTCCTCACTTTATGATCGTAAGTCATGAGTTCAGGAGTTGAGAGTGCAACATTCCTCTTTGCAACATCAAGCATCTTCCGGACTTTGACAATGTGCTGACTTCTATAGTCTGTCTGATCTCCACTTGCTGCAGAACACGGGGAAACATTTGACCAACTTTACCCACTTAAAGTGATACCTCCGCACCACAAAGCAGGTCAGAATGACTGGTCGACAACTTACTACATCCGGCTACAAAGTATTGTCCCTTTACAAAATCTCTCAGGGTCAAAAAGCAACAAAGAAAACGTGTGTGAAGCAAACATAAGGTACAATGATACTGTCAAACACCAAAAAACATACACTCCTCAATATCAATAAAACCTGCATGAATTAAAGGATCCGATACAATAGGACCATTGTCACAGGATACCTTCCGGTGTCTCAGGCCGAACTGTGGGTTGCCACTTATCGATTTCTACATCATTTTTCACCAGAAAAATCATAGAGTCAAAATGGATCGATGTGGCGTGGAGGTGTCCCTTTGAAGGGGCGCTGGAACGGCTTGCCGACTCCATTCCTTCTTTGTGAAATTAATTTATGACCCCTGTGACGTCAACATTTCTCGTAATTCACACAGTGACAGGAACTTTCAAGCCGGGCGTAAACGTGTAATCGAAACTGGAAACTGTCTCTCTTCTAAAAATCGACAAGCCTCGTCTTCATAGTTGTCTCGATCCTCCTTTTCCTCCCCCTCCTCCTCATGGTGAAGGGGCCTTCTCACTCCTACTCCAGATTTCACTCTCCCTGGTCTAGGGGTGCTCCTGTTCTGTAGGCTATGAAGAAAGCTGCTTGTTGTTGAAAAGTTCTCATTTCCATTAGCTGAGCTCTGTTTGGTACAACATGACAATAGTTTAAGGTTAAGAACAAAAGTTATTGAGTCACGAAGCAAGAAGAGAGAAAGATTTTGTTGGAAGACGTTTCCGCGTCTACACCATCGTCAGTTCCATGTTCTGGTCTTGAGTCGTTGTATGCATGCCTTTATGTGGGGGTAGTAGGTGTGAGGATCTGTGCCGAGGCCAGAGGTGTATGTGTATGCTGTGTTACGAGGTGTGAGTGTGGCCGTATTGTGTGTATTCTAGGTACCGGTGCGTGTGGCTATTGTGTACATGTATAGGTTGTTGCTGTGGAAAAACAGAAAGGGCTGACCTCCAGAAGAAGTCAGTTCTCGGGTAAGGTCAAATGAGAAAGCCGGTTCCTAGCTGCTCTTCTCGGCGATTCAACAGCTGACAACGCTTGGATAGCGAGAGGCTCTTCAATGTGGAGATGAAGGGCGTCCCGGTGTTACGAGAGAATGCTGAATTTGATGGAGGGGGCTGCTTGAGGGTGCTTCCGCTTGAAGTGCTCTCCAAACGTGGATGTTGGCAAGTGGTTTCGTGCCACGGTCACGTGCTCACGGGCATGGTCGTGAAGTCTGCGTCGGGTCATTCCGATGTAACTTTCTCCACAGATGGTGCACGCAGCCTCATTCATAGACAACAAAGGAACGCTAGTGCAGGTGTTGCTATTGCTGTTGCTTTTGGTTCCTGATTTCAGGGAACTGGCACAAACAAAATCTGCCAGCCATATTAGGGCGTTCTCTTGCAACATCAGGACGCCCTACATCTCCATATTGAAGAGGCTCTCGCTATCCGAAAGTAATGTCCACCGTTGAATCGCCGAGAAAAGCAGCTAGGAACTGGCTTTCTCGTTCAAGCACACCCATGAACTGAATTCTCCTGGAGTCAACCCTTTCTTTTCCTTAAATTTTTTCATCCACAGCAACAACCTATGCATGCACACAATAGCCACACCGATGCCTAGAATCCATACAATATGGCCACACTAACACCTCGTACACAGCATACACATACACCTCAGTCGCGTCTCTCATGGCCCTATGAAGGAAGGGGGTTTCTAAAGTCCAGCCCAATCTCCACGGACACCCATATCATGATGGTGGAATTCAGCACCCATACACATGGAATTGACTCAGACTCCAGCGTGGGCTCCACTACAGGACAAACTACAGCTTCGCTTGGAACATCAGATCCAGACACATGGTCAGCACCACCAGTAGCTGCAGATTCGGACACTGAAAGTTCAATGTCAACACTGTGGCACTTCTTATTGGCAGCAGCAAACAGAGATGTAATTGTAGGCTGCTCCTGCGGAGCTCTCCGCTTCATTTTCCAGTGGACACTATAAGAAACTTCATTCACTTTGCTCTAACTTATTGCAGTCAACTTACTTCGGAAATAACTTTCTCGGTTTCGAGAAGGAGATATTCCACCACCTGCTGATTAATCAATAGACCCATTGCGTAATGTATAAATAGTATCAAATGATGTCATCGCTCTCCAGCTGCCCGTGGTCGCGAAGGGTGTTCTCTCAGCAGCTGCAGTGTCCGTTTGAAGCTTGTGAAGAAGAGGCTTGGATGTCGGAACTTGCTCTTCGTTCGACACGCCAGGTTGCGACTGTGGGAATGCTTCATCATTGCGCTGTTCCTTTACGTACTTATAGCAGCAAGACCTCACCGGGGTTATCTTTTCATAAATTTCCGTCAGAATCATCGATCTTCCCTTTGTGGATTCGTAAAATTCGTCGTGATGAAAAGCGAGGTGAGTTCGAGGTGAAGTCGTCCAGCCGGGTGTGTAGCTCGCATTTTCAGCCTTCAGACTACCATGAAGGGGGAGAAAGAGGAACAGGCAGACTGCACGAAGGAATCGGACGCTGAAGCTGGATGCCGCCCCAACCAAACTCAGTTGTTTTCCAGAGAGCCTTCGCCGTGAGCCTTCGAAGAGGAAGGCTCCCAAAGAGCGCTGCATCCCCCTTCTCTCCCGAAGAGGCCTAGGGAAGCAAGCGCAGCGGGAGACTCTGCCTCTTCTCACCCCAGCGGTCCGGTAAGGACAGGTGAGAGCTCGAGAAACAGCCAGGTTGACGAAACCATTGCCGAGTCACCACGCCGCGGGCACGCGCCAATCTCCAGACCTGCACGAGTGCATTGTCCGTGAATGATCTTGTAGAAGAACTGGGTAGGCTGAAGCTTGCCTGGCAGGAAGATTGCACAGCTAGAGTTCAGCTGCAGCAAGTGTTGGACGAGGAAAAAATCAGGCGGGACCTCAGCTTTGAGCGCTTCAAGGGGGATGACGAGAAGATCAGACACTACACAGGATTTCCCACTTGTGGCATGTTGATGACATGTTTCAGTTTTCTTGTGGAGGATGCGAAGGAGCGTGCTGGTGAAGAAAAGCCAGGACCCAAGCCTAAGCTGGATATTATCGACCAATTCTTTATGGTGCTTGTACGTCTAAGGCGTGTGCATTCTGTTGAGGATTTGAGTGACCTTTTCCTTGTCAATCCAAGCACCATCAGTCAAATGTTTACGTGGATAAATCTCATGTACCATAAGTTCCGGCAAGATCTTCCCTTGTGGATGTCCCGCAGAAAGGTTGACAAATTCATGCCTGCATGTTTCCACAAGTGGTATCCATCTACAAGGTGTACTATCGATGCTACTGAATTTTTCATTGGAA
Source organism: Clathrina lutea (assembly GCA_028571005.1). Classification (NCBI taxonomy): domain Eukaryota; kingdom Metazoa; phylum Porifera; class Calcarea; order Clathrinida; family Clathrinidae; genus Clathrina; species Clathrina lutea. The sequence continues at coordinate 9,994 of JAOWAR010194622.1, read as the reverse complement.
AGCCCTCATCACTTGAACGCCAGAGTGCGTCTTGGTCGAACTACAAAAACCACAACACATTCAAGGCTTTGGTGGGAATCTCACCAGATGGAACCTTCACTTTTGTCAGTGACCTTTATGAAGGATCCATCAGCGATGTAGACCTAGTTGAGCAGTGTGAACTGCTTTGGCTCCCGTAGAGCATGGCGACAGCATTATGACGGTCAAGGGGTTTGATATTCAACACCTATCAGGTATTGGTGTCCGCCTCAACATTCCACCCTTCGGGCAAGGAGATCAGCAATTTACCCCTGATGATCTAAGGAAGACAAAGAAAATAGCTGCAATCCACATTCCCGTTGAAAGGCCATCAAACGCCTGAAGGAGTTTTGTCTCATTGGTGCTGAGAGCATTCCTAACAGCCTTTGGGATTTAGCTGATCACATCATAATGGTTGCAGCATATCTGTGCAATTTTCAGCCAGGGCTTGTGGCCTAATTTTTGGTCACCATTTTCACGGCTGTTTCGAACAAGTGTCCAGCATGCCATGCTTGCTCCTCTGGCAGTTTCAAGTGTTCATTTTTTTTTAATACAGGTTATTCTCCTTGTCACTCACCCTGCTTGCGGTCATCCTCTCGGTTGGCAGTTGCAAAGTAAGCTGTTTATCTGAACCTTATGACTTCTGTCTCTTCTGTTTACGATCAGTCTGGTGACTTGTGTGTCCTGCTGCTCAAATGGTAGAAGGCTCATTGTCAAGTCGACATCATGAAAAGACACCTGTGCACCATGCCGTTTCAAGTAACAGGAAAATTAGCTTTGACAAGGGTCGTGACTGGGCAACAGTAATTAAACACAGTTTTCGAATAGTCTGGTGTGTGAAAAACACCAAACCCATCCATCACAGGCGCATTTCCTTGCTATTGCCATATAGTTTGAGCCTGTCCCACCCTCGGAAATTTTGGGTACACGCCAGCACCTTTACCTTTACCTTTTTTTTTCAACCTTCATGTGTATTTATTTGATAGAATGACATGCGAAAAAAGAACAAAGGAACATGACGACAGCAAATTAAGAACATGCAAAAAGCATAACTTAGAATAAACCCAATGGGGATCCAACTTCAATGAAGATGACAGAAACAAAACAGCAAAGAAGAAGGGAGAGAGAAAAAGGGGGGTTTCAAGCAAACGAAAGTTTCCTTTTACCTCTTGGGCTTATTTCATTCCACGACGGCATTGTTTCATTTCTTACAAATACTGACAGCTGGATAGGCTGAGTCTTGCCTGGCAAGAAGATCGCACAGCTAAAGTTTAGCTGTGGCAAGAATTGGAAGAGGAAAAGATCATTTGTTACAAACACGCTGTTTATCTGAGGTGCTTTGCCGTTAGAGCAGGCCGCAATTCATTGAAATAGAAATTCTTCAACTTTGGTAGGAAGTTTTCAACGAAAATCGCATCGTATAGAATGTCTTCAACAAGACTTTCCTTTGGAGTCCAAGCTACAAGAACAGAGGAGGAACACTGACACACATGCATCTGCGTTTGTACCTGATAATAGTAAGCGTGTGTCTTCTTCAGATACACCTCATTGCTTACTGGATCAACACTTGAGCAGAAGGATTTGGTGGAAGCCACAGCTTCACTTATTGTCTTACTGCGGGCTCCATAAGGGCACTTCACCTCCAACAGCATTTTGGCATGAGCCTCTGTAGCATTGATGCCATCGAGTGTAGCTGTGAGCCAGTGATCTTGACGGTGGACAACAAGACCAACAGATTCCACTGTCAAAGGACCAACTTGCCCTTCCAGCAAATTAATGGCCTACGAAACAGCATCTGCCTCATGCAGTCTCCCATAGCGAGTTGCCTTCGACCCGTAAAAAGTGGTGCTTACCACTGTGCACAATGGGACCAAAGTTGTCACTTCTGCAACAGGCGATGTCCTTCACCAAAGTCGCAGTCACACGTTTGCGACGCTCACTGTGCCATTCCACACTGTCACTTTGTCCACGGGTTCTGTGCTCAAGAGCAGCAGCAGCCGTTCGCGAGAAATCGACACAAATTTCTCAAAGGAGTCGTGTGGTGTCTCAATGGTAATATCTGGGGTCATTGGCCTGGTTGTCACACTGGTAGATTCGTCTGTCTCACTGTCAGACGAGTCAGAGCCAGACACAGCAGAAGAATCATCTTCAGGACTGGACTCCGTGAGTCTCAACAAGCATGAAGATCCGTATTTTGCAACATTGCCAGATTTTTCCCTCTCCAACTGGGCCTCGCGCTCTGCTTGTAAATGACCACGAAGGTTCTCCAGCTCCTTAGGCTTGGGTATTCGAAATTCGAAGATAGGTGGGGCGTGGGTCTTCCTGTGGAATGACTGTTCGCCGCCATACTCCTCCTTCACTGCTCTGACATCCGTGGTTCTCGATGGGACAACATTCCGACGGCGAGGCTGGTTCCACTTCTGCAGACGACCTGTGCAAGGCAGCTTCCTCTCCTTTCTCAATCCAAGCCTGACAAACTCCTCAAGCGCGTAGAGTGTGGCACCCACGCGGCTGCAACAACCACCAAGTCCTGCTGGACACACACAGTAGGCTGTATGCACTTCGCCGTCATCACAAAGACACAGACACACGAACCTGGTAAAGGCGAGTTTTCACCATAGACGGCAAAACCTTAGCACGAACATAAGTAAACCCAGGTGAGTCCGGGAGGAGGTGCATTTCGATTCCCTGCACATGGCCGTCTTTGTAGAAGCGATAACCTTTCGCCAAACCACGGAAGGCCGGCACGGCGTCTTGCTCTTCGCCGTCCATCCGCTCAAAATGCATATACAAGCAGTCATAAGTTACAGTCGGCATAGTGGCCAAGTTGGAGGTCCAGCCATCGTCAGGCACCACGGGTGAGGGTGAAAGGTTGGGCTGTCGGCTCAAACCAGCATCAGACGACTGCAGTGCACGCAGCTTTCGTGAGATGTTCGCTCCTTTGTCAGGGTCGATCTCCTTGTCTAGTCCGAGCGATACGTACTCTTTCACTCTGAAAAAAAAATTACACACGGCGGAATCAATAATAAAGGAGGAGACTCCTTTCTAGTACCAGTTTACCGTCGGTCCTACATCCTGATAAGCTCAGGCTTTCTTCCCGACCTCCGAGCTCCGCGGCAAGCAAGCCAAGGCTTCAACTCAACGACATTCAGCAGATCGGGCGATTTCCCATTCAAACTCGCACCAGCAACGAAATTTTCCGACAAGCGGTGAGCGGCAGCAATGTCAGCAGCCCCTGTATCCATAATCCAAAGCTGGATGAAAAATCCAAAGATGTGGTCGAAACGAAAGCACAACTAGAAGGAGGACGACATGACCACGACTACATGATCGATGTGAAATCTGAGCCGAGACGTGGCCGAACACCCGGACCACCCCAAAATCGATTAGGTCATGCATTACCTCAATACGCTACGGCTGTGCTATCACATAGACTAGGAGCTTCAAGAAGCTCTCTTTGCCCAAGACTGCACTTTTCATGACGGGAATCGTAGATGTCTTGCCCGTCGATCCTTCAGTTATTGGTGCTATGGTTTGGGAGAATAGAGAGGACATGGGGAGTAGACGGTTAAAAATGGAAGACCCTGGCATCTGTTTGGGGTTCATTGTGCAAAAGTGTTCACTTTCACAAACTTGGACATTTTCTTCTCAAACCGGCAAGTTCTGGGCAACTTCAGAAGTCAAATTTGCGCTAAAACTACTGATGACTTCCTTAGAGGGACTTGACAAATTGATTAGGTTTTCTTAGCAGATGCTGTGTCAAACCTTGTAGAAACAAGTGAATTCAGCAAGGAAAGAGCAGCAAGCGCGGAGGAGCGAAGAGAGGAGTGGTTTTTGGCCGGTAAATGGCAAAAATGTGTACATGGACCTCGTTCCAGAAATTGGGGATGGTTGGCTTAGGTGAGATAAACTTCAAACACTATCTCACGTGAGAGGTTTGGGTTTATGACCACGTAAGCGCAGCCCGATTCATGGAGAAAGCTCCCTAGCCTATCGGCCTCCAGCAAATACAGCGTGTTAATGCTTCTGCCAGTGGTGTTCAGTGTTCCTTTTCACTTCTCAGCCTGAAATAAACAGAAAATGAAAAGAAACTCAAAGTCGTGTGTGAACTCAACTTGACAACTCCAAGCATCAACAGGACGGGCTTGGGGAATGATGAACACTTCCCCCGAGCGACAACGAATTAAATTAAAAGGCAGTTTGACTTGCCCCGCCGTTTCATTGTCGATGCTAGCTCCAAACTTCACATCTCAGCCAAAACCAGGAGCGAGAGTTTGCGGAGAGCAAGAGCTGCCAACAGCCATAACAGCTTCGCCATCATGCTATACGACTGAAGAGGCCTGAGTTGACCGTGAATGAGCTCTCGTTGTTTCTCGAAACTACAGAACAGCGTCAGGACTGAGACACCCACGTAGGCAAAAGGAGAAAGCCTAGGCTTGCCTACACGTTCGAAAGCTCGCCTTGCCTGACTTGGCTGAACAGTGGATCTCCCATAGCCCTCAACCACCCTGCGCCAAGTCTGGAGCGCTTTCATGAAGTGCATGCTGGTCGCACGCTAAGTACGCGTACATGCTGATCATGACGTCAAAGGCCCAATGTATTGGATCAAGGCGAGCCCGCTCGGTTTTGATGACAGATCATCCTCCGCTCTCAACCACAATTCCTGGGTTAGGCCTTAAAGTGCTAAGCTAGAATCACTTTTTTTCCTTGTGTACTGCTCTTTTCAATTTGAAAGATATGTAAACTGTGTAGATTGCCATGGGAACCGATTGATTCTGTTATTTTTGTTGGCATATCTTCAATGAACAAACCTATTGTTGTTGACACTGCAAATATATATTGCGTGTATGCTATGGCTTTGAAGGGATGTGAATCCACATTAAGTCATGTTCATCGGCTAACATGGCTGGTGGAACCTGGTACATGGCGGTGGACCTCCTGAGCTAATCTCTCAGCTTCCAGCCTCTCTGCTTCTATTCGTTCTGCCCGCTCTTTCCGTGGTGGGCATTCCATAACTTTCCCTTTGTCTCTCGCATCTCACATTTTTTGCTTTGGTCTATTGCTCTCTTCAACTCTTTGCCTTCTTTTGATGTGTGGCTTCTTTTAGTTATCGCTCATCTTGTTTCAAAGCTCTTGACAAGCATTTCTCATTTGATACTCGCCACACCACTGAGTCTCACATATCGTCATTTCTCTTTAGGGATCTACTTTTCCATGAATCTCTTCTCCCTTCAATCTGTTTCATTTTCTGTTATCAAGGAGAAGGATTTACATTTGTCTTTGACCATCTGGAAATCCTTATATAATGTAGACAAAAAGACAATGAGGGGCGTCATACTGAACAGCGCTTTGCCCAGTTCTCAGACACAAAATTTATTTCACCAGACTTGACACATGAACAGAATCCCTCTGAGAGCAAAGCTCCATCACCTTTGTTTGAGTAAACAGTGCCCGACGACATCCAGTTGCCGCTGGTGTCTAGCTTTGGCAAACACCTTGCACTTGTCCCACAGTGGCCCATCAAGACAGCCTCGAATGGATTTAGTGTGTCGAGCAACTGGACAGTCTGTCTTAACCACACAAAGGCTCGAATATTTAAATTAGGGAACAGCTTAAATGGAAGATGCTGTTTGATTACCACAGTCAGACTTTGACTGACTAGTCGTCGCGGGACAAACTCCAGGCCAAAGCTAGACACAAGCGACACCTGAATGTCCTCGAGGCACTGTTTATTCGAGCAAAAGTGCCAGAGCTTCACACTCAGGATTCTGTACAGGATGCCTGGTAGTTGTTTTGTGTCAGTTTTATGTGTCAGCACAAATTGTGTTAGTCTCACAAGTGTATAGTTTTGTTTTGTTTAAAATTTGTATCGTGCCTAGTCATTTTGCGCTCAAATCCCAGTGTAACTCCTGAAAAGAACTGAGTGCAAGCGCCAAGCCCCACATACAGTCTTGTGTCTACATAATGTACGTTTGCCTGAACAACTAACCTCTTTAAGTACATACATTTAGAAAGGTTGTTAGGTGATGAAACGTTATGCAACACTATCAGCAAAGCTTCTTGTGAAGCTATTCTGGATGCGCTATCCCAGCTCAAACCTTTTCAACCTTTAAATTATTGGTCAAAAACCACAAGACACAAAGGTGCTTTCGTCTGCCGCAAGCCTTTCCTCCGATACTGATCAGCAGTGTACATCATCTGTCGTCGCGTGTCAATTTTTTTTCTTCCTCTCATGCTGATGACTGTCACAATTCTTTCTAGATCTGCAACCGCGACGACAATATTTTTCTTCTTTCACGCTTGTCCGCAAGGCCTTCTAACGCTGTCTTCTCTTCACAGAGCCGCTTTCAACTGCTCTCTTCTCCTTCTTTTTTTTTCCGCTTCCCCTTCCCTCCCCCGGGACCGTGTGCAGTCGGAATGCCCATAGCGCTCCACGAAGCCATTTTTTTCGAGCTGGCTGAGTGGCTGAGCAGTTACGACCGTAGCATACCGGCTGCGCTAGGTGATGGCGCCACAGGCCTAGGATCGAGCTCTCCCCGCGTGTAATTTTTTCTTCTTCTAATGATTATGATACATAATCTGTGTAAAGAATTGTGGCATGAACGGTAGGGATACCAAACTGACAAAAGAAGTGAGTGTCAAATATGGGCATAAAATTTAGATGTCATGAAAAAGAAGGGATAGAAGAAAGAGTTGAATCTTTGGTGAAAGTGGAAAAAAATCCCGTCTCACCCTGACCAGGGTTCAAAGCTGGGACCCACAACATGCATAGCTGGTGCTCTACCTGTTGATATAGTGTCATACCAAGAGGGCTCCGATCCAAGTCAGAATGAGAGGAGCCTCAACCACCTTGCTTCCGCTTCACCTTCTGCCCTCAACTCAAAGCAGTTTGGCCTTTTCCCGCTCCTTCTTCGGGACAAGCCACATTGAAACTCCTCACTTAAAGCCGTTCAAGGAAAATGGGATATTTTACGAGGAAGAATACAAGAAACACGGCCCTTGAAACCACCCTTCCAGTTAGATGAAGTCATTTGACTTTAACTCTTTCCCTTTGTAAATGTTACTACCACCCACAACGCAAAAGTAGGTCTCACAGAAATTTTTATTCCCAAGGGCTTTTCGCCAAGTCCTCATCAGGGGACATACTTGGTTATGGTTGTGATTGAAAACCATTGAGTATTTATGCTACAAAAGTTGAAAAGAAGTGAGAGAGATGATGAGAGGTTTTATGATGGAACAGTAAAAGGCGAGAAGTCAAGCGTGGTGTGAATTAAATCAAATAGAACTCTCCGAGGAAGCACGGAATAGTGTGAAGGTACTGCAGGCAGATGTGGAATGCGAAAGCTTAAAATGGTGTTGATACATATGTAGACTACATTCCATAGCACAAGACAATCAATAGCCTTGAATAGCACGTTACTTACGCACATGTGACACATGACACATGACGCATGGCACATGACACATGACACATGACACATGACACATAACACCTGATACATGACACATGACACTTGACACATTACACCTGACACATGACACATGACACTTGACACATTACACCTGACACCTGACACCTGGCACATGACACATGACACATGACACTTGACACATGACACATTACACCTGACACACGACACATAACACATGACACATTACACCTGACACATGACACATGACACATGACACTTGACACATTACACCTGACACCTGACACCTGACACCTGACACCTGACACCTGACAACTGGCACATGACACATGATGCTTGACACCTGACACTTGACACATGACACACGACGCATGACGTATGACGCATGATACCTGACAAATGACACATGACACTTGACACATTACACCTGACACCTCACACTTGAGACATGACTCTTGACACATGACACATGACGCATGACGCATGACGCATGACGCATGACGCATGACGCATGGCACCATATGACGCATGACGCATGACGCATGGCACCATATGACGCATGACGCATGACACATTACACCTGACACATGACCCTTGACACAAGACACCTGACACATGGCACTTGACACATGACACATAACACATGACACACGACACATGACAGCTGACACAGGACACATGACAGCTGACACATGACAGCTGACACATCACACATGACAGCTGACATATGACACATGACACATGACACATAACACATGACACATGACACATGATACTTGACACTTGACACCTGGCACCTGACACTTGACACATGAAACACGACGCATGACGTATGACGCACGACACCTGACACATGACACATGACACTTGACACATTACACCTGACACATGACACATGACATATGACGCATGACACCTGATACATGACACATGACACTTGACACCGTACATCTGACACATGACACTTGACACATTACACCTGACACATGACACATGAAACATGACGCATGACACCTGGCACATGACACATGACTCTTGACAAATGACACATGACACATGACACATGACGCATGACGCATGACGCATGACGCATGACGCATGTCACCACATGACGCATGACGCATGACACATTACACCGGACACATGACCCTTGACACATGACACCTGACACATGGCACTTGACACATGACACATAACACATGACACATGACACATGACGCATGACACATGACAGCTGACACATGACACATGACAGCTGACACATGACAGCTGACACATGGCACATGACAGCTGACATAGGACACATGACACATGACACATAACACATGACACATGACACATGATACTTGACGCTTGACACATTACACCTGACACATGACACATGACGCATGACGCATGACACATGACGCATGACGCATGACACCTGACACCTGACACCTGACACCTGGCACCTGACACCTGACACTTGACACATGAAACACGACGCATGACGTATGACGTAAGACGCATGACACCTGACACGTGACACATGACACTTGACACATTACACCTGACACCTGACACTTGACACATGACTCTTGACACATGACACATGACACATGACGCATGACGCATGACGCATGACACCTGACACATGACACATGACACTTGACACATTACACCTGACACGTGACACATAACACATTACACCTGACACCTGACACTTGACACATGACTCTTGACACATGACACATGACGCATGACGCATGACACATGACGCATGACGCATGACACCTGACACATGACACTTGACACATGACACCTGACACATGGCACCTGACACATGGCACTTGACGCATGACACATAACACATGACACATGACACATGACACATGACACATGACACATGATAGCTGACACATGACAGATGACAGCTGCCACATGACAGCTGACACATCACACATGACAACTGACACAAGACACATGACACATGACACAGAACACATGACACATGACACATGACACTTGACACATGACACATGACACAGAACACATGACACCTGACACATGACGCATGACACATGACACAGAACACATGACACATTACACATGACACTTGACACATGACACTTGACATATGACACATGACACTTGACACATGACACATGGCACAATACACGTGATTCATGACACATGGTACATGACACGCGACACATAATGCATGACGCATGACGCATGACACAAGACACCTGACACCTAACACCTGACACCTGACACTTGACACATGACACCTGACACATGACACATGACACATGACACATGACACATGACACATGACACATGACGCATGACACATGACAGCTGACACATGACAGCTGACACATGACACATGACAGCTGACACATGACAGCTGACACATGACACATGACACATGACACAGAACACATGACACATTACACATGACACTTGACACATCACACTTGACATATTACACATGACACTTGACACATGACACATGGCACAATACACGTGATTCATGACACATGGTACATGACACGCGACACATA
>JAOWAR010194511.1:0-12077 GCA_028571005.1 Clathrina lutea | reverse complement strand
ATGAAGCCATATGATATCAGTCCATTGAACACTGCTATGAAGCCATATGATATCAGTCCATTGAACACTGCTATGAAGCCATATGATATCAGTCCATTGAACACTGCTATGAAACCACAATGCATCAGGAAGTCCACTGAACACTGCTATGAAGCCATATGATATCAGTCCACTGAACACTGCTATGAAGCCATATGATATCAGTCCATTGAACACTGCTATGAAGCCACAATGCATCAGGAAGTCCACTGAACACTGCTATTACACCATGATGGATTTAGTCAGTGCTTGACACTGCAAAGTCTGACGCTAAGCACCTAACCTCATGCCTTTTCTTTTTTTATGGCCTCGGGTGGGATTGAAAACTCTTGTCACACTTATTGTGTGCAATAAACCAACATTTCGAAGCCGAAGAAAATTACTGAGATTTATCCACCAAGGCAATTTTCTACTATGTCCAAGGCGAGGTAAATATCCGAGTTTATATTTTGTATAAAACCCTGGTATTTTTGAGCTCTAGGCCGATCGAGGGGCATGATTTTTTTATTCTTTTGAAAACCTTACCCTCTGTTTCAAACAGGAAAGAGGGAGCCAAATCTCCTTTGAAAAGCAAAAAGAAAGCCTTCTTAATAGATTGGGGTGTGCGCACACTCTGTACTACATGCTGAAGCCTCCATGAGTTTCTGAGCAGTCCTTGGTGGCATAGCTGGATGCATCTGTGGTTTCCGTATCCATGCACAGTGTTCGAATCCGGCTGTAGCCAGGATTCTTGGTAACTCACTTTCATGTTTTTCTCTTTGTAAGTGAGGAGGAATATTTTCTTCATCTGTAAGTGGTGATGTAGTAATTACTAAATGGTGAATATACGTAACTGTGTAGTACCCGGAGCTGAAGAAATACTGGGATTTATACACTTCTCATGACAGCATAGGAAGCATTTGAAAATTTAAATATTTGATATGGTAGAAAAGAAATACAAACTTCATGGGTCAGCCAAGTTATTCCGGTATATACAAGTTATTCCAGTATATACAAGTTATTCCAGTATATTGATATCAGATTTTCAGCCAATGACTAGGCCTAATTACTTATCACATGGTTGAAATATGAAGCTCGGCATTACAAGAGGCATTTTCCATTTTTCATGTTGTCATCCGTGTAAGGGGCTGGCCTTGTAGTGGTGACGTCAAGTTTGTCAGGTCTCCTGCTTTACTTATGTTGTGGTGTATTGTTGCATTTGCCTCTGCAGGGTTGCTGATGCTGTCCAGCACTTTGACATTCAAGTTGAAGGGAGTGTCTATCAGTTTGGCATGGGAACATTCAACACATTCCGTGAATTTGTTGAACATTTTGACCACATGCCGGTAATTAGTGGAGAAAATGGTAAGCTCCCAGTGACCTCTTTTGCGATCACTGATCACTTTCTAGAAGTTATTGGAGTGCCTCCATGTTTCTTCAGTGCCGATCAGCAAGGTAGAGCTATACTTTGATTAATCATTAACTGCCGTATGTGGTGACTTCTTTTTTGTGCATTAGGTGTGCTAACACAGCTAAAGTTCCCCTACCCACGACACATTGATGAGCCAAACATATATGACAGTGTTCGCCTCCACACGGTGATGAACCATGACCCGACTCCCGGTGCCAAGCCACGCACCAAGTCTGAATTGGCTGTAAGTGACACACCAATAACCATGAGATTGTGTGAACCGGCATACAGGCTGTCAGTAGGTGAGGGATAGTTGTCCAAGGTGAAAGTTCATTGCCAGCAATGTAATGACACCACATATTTGACCTACTTTTTTTTTTTTTTTGACGCCAGCTGTCACGCGCGCTCTTTCTCTTTCTGTGGTATCTTTGACCGGGGTGAACCCTCTTTCTTTTTCAGCACTTCACAGGAATGTGTTTACATCCATGTTACCGCCTTATTGTTAATTTCTTGCCAGGAACTTACCTTTGTAACAAAAAAGTACAGCAAGAGGGTTCGTTGCCCAACCGAAATGAAACCGTGGCCGCATGTTGAACTGGCCTGATAGCCGCCATACAAAATCCTGCCGATCGGCAAAGAAGGGAAAAGGAAACTTAAAGAAGAATCACCCTTCGACAGATCGAACATTCCATGTTACCACCTCAAATGAAATCTCGCATCAAGCACAAACCAAAGAAAAAATAGGGATGGTGGGGAATAAGCAGAAGCCACCCAGATTTTAGGCAAAGAAGACAGCACTTGGCCTCCCTCCATGTATATTCGAGTACATCTGCGTGTACCCCTTGACAAGCACCCATCCTTCTTCGACAACCGGCTCCTTGCAGATCAATTGCTGCGATGCATAGGGCCTTGGCGAGACCTAGCCAGTCGCCTTTGTGAAGGCATTTTGTATCCTATAGCAATAACTCTCTGACCCAGATGAAAAATTGAGATGACAGGTGCTGTCTGTTGGGAACCCGGAAATGCATAAGGCTCCAGTTGAGCTGTTGACCGATCGATCGATTGAGCATGCCGGCAGTGACTTGTGACCATTTCGCTCCGTTGAGCTGCCTACTTCAACACAGCCAGTACTAGTCGCGAGGTAGCTCATGATTAGGCACACTAGGCGTCAGCTTAGCAGGTCCTGCTGCAGCCCCTTGCTCATCAAGTTTCGCTTTTTCCCCTGTACAAGGGCTTTTCCAGAGATCAGCCCTTCAACGTCAGGTACAGTTGGATTGTGCACATTGGCTGTGCCAATATCTATGCTGGTGGAGTATGCTGGTGGAGTAATCTGTGTGCAAAATCTAGTGATGGTGGACCTTTTGGTGATCTAGTCTTTCTTTCGGCGACACCACGACGGCAAGCTGCAAGACGAAATCAAAGAAGTCTAGGTGCACAGTGTCTCCCGTGGAGATTTTGTGCGGTTATCTACTTTTGGACTGCAGATTTTTCCCAACCATCCCAAATTCTTCAACCACACACTGACAGGACAGTTTTTACTATTTTAAATTTTTCAAAAAAATGATGACTGGATCAATGTGCATGATGGTGACAGGTATCAGTTCAGAACTTCTATACACTGCAAGACCAGGGAGAGAAGCACAGAGGTAGTTACATAGTTACATAAGGACTAGGACTGCTTGCGCCAGGAGAGCATGACATTTGTTGCAACAGCAGCTGCTGCTGTTTTTCCGGGTCAGTGGAGCAATACATTTGTTGCAACAGTCCACACGGGTTTCAATGTGGCAAGCGAACACACCTCCCAGACCGCTCACTTGTCTAACATGGCTAGCACGGCGCTCAGCAGTCGTGGATTCTGCATGTGCCTTGCTTCTCTCATGGTCCAGTATACCTTCCAGCTTAAATCTCTTGGCACTGTTGGGCCTTGCCTCCCGATGATGCCCTCCCTGAGTTCGTTGCGAATGCTTGTTGCACCAGTCACAGTACTTAAAGGGGAACTGCACGCCAAAGTTATTTTCTCAGTATAAGTAGAGGTACCAAAGGTGAGTTCGTTTCTGCAGTACACGCGCATTCTGAACTTTCTTTCTTCTCCGTTTGCGTCTGCAAAGTTATCAAATTCTCGGGGTGAAAGCCGGCTTGGCTGCGCCCGCCTGTTGATGACGGGCGTTGTGCTTGTGCTTGGCTAGGATCGCGTGCTGGCGCAGCATAGATCAGTTTATCAGTCGATGTCTTTGCTGACGCTTGGAGAAGTTGCTGCACGACAGTTCTTGCTTCGCGATTTCATGCGGCATGGAGGACACCGACAATCTTTTTTTTTTTTTATAATCTATCCCGACAGCGAGCTGTTCCGACTTGAACCAGTTGCTCCTGACTTGCCTCTCGAAACACTGTGTGTCATTGCGATCGACAGCTCGTCAGGAACATATTCTTTTGCAATATTCGTTGGTATATTTGGGAAAGTCGTGACATGTTGGTAGAGCATTGGCTGCAAGTGCCAGTACAGTTGTGCATGATGCATGCCGTGCAATTGATCAAACAATACTAATCATGGGTGGTGCTCTCAATCTTTTGTGTTACTACCCACCTGTTTTGACTTTGAAAAATATGACCTTGCCAACACACCCTGTGCCGTTCCTGCCTGATGTCTCCCGACATTTTTATTGTTAGAATCGCTTGAGTTTGAATTTGTTGGTTGGTACTTTTACCAGGTATGTACTGTATCCAGACAGTAATTCTTGTAAAAAACGCAAAGGGTGAAAATTGCAATACGGTGGTACAAACTGATACTGATGTAAGACTATGAAAAGGGCAACGTTTCGGTGCTCCACACCATTATCAAGTCCGTTCGCAGTCGCTGATCGAAGGTCACTAGCTGGCTGAATTACTGTCTGGGTTACTGTCTGAGTAGAATGCGGGTGATTTCTAAAAAGTCGTTCTTACAGCTTGCTTATGTACTGTATGTAGGTGGTACATGCAGTGGAAGAACAGTCGCCTGAAGCCATGATTTTTCTTTTAGTTAAAAGAAAAACTGTGGGCTCTCTTCTTCTCCCAGGTGTACATGCTTAGTGCTTAGTTCAACCACAGAAGGAAAAGTACAGGGTAACCATGCAAAATGGCCATAGGTGGAATCTATCTCACCACCTGTCTTTGATGACATATCACGATATCGGTGCCGAGCTCAGTCTCGGTCAAATCTGTCGACACGGCTAGGAATTTAGCCAGAGTTATCCAGCTGCGTCCAGTTCACCTCGGAACTGTCCCACCTCAGAGTAGTCTTGTCAAGTAAATTCAAAGAAGCATGCAACGTCATGTCATGGTTTTGCCAGTCGGATCATAATATACATTTCAAAAGCCCGTGTGGCTGTTTTCAGCAGTCACAGAAGCTCGTCTCCTCTAGTTCCTTCGTCTGAACGTACAAGCTTGTTCGGTTGACAGACAGGCTGGATATCCGATGTAAGTACATACTGCCTAGGATGGGAGTGTAGCGGCCTTCAGCTTTCTCTTTGTCTTTCATTTCCATGTGCGTCAGGCCTACGCGATTTCGCTAAATCATGCTCCTGGTATCCAGCCTTTCCTTTGGCAAAAAAAAGAGCACGACGAAACAAGAAAATTTTTTCCAGAAGCTCCAAACTCAATGCACCATCATGATCGATCACAGCCAAAAACCTAGGTTTTGCACGCACACGTGACTTGACCTAAGCACAGTGCACGTCATCAGGCCGCGGCTTGGTACCTGAGATAATTAGTCGAACTTCACCTTGCCGCTCTGACTTACCTCGCTCTTGCAGCGCAGTTTAGTCTATATCACGTTGGTAGGTGATCGCCAGGGGTAGATATTTTCCACAAACATTTTTGGCATTCAGTTCCCCTTTAAAGCTTCTTGTTCGTCTACTTTCAGCTATGGGCGACATTTTTTTCCACTCAGGAACTGAACTGGGAATTTTGTTTAAAGCTTCTTTGTAGGAGGTTCTTCCACGTCACAGTCACTCATTTTGAAATCTAACACTTGGTGACCAGGTCAGATGCATGGGGAAGCTCAATCTCAGTCAATGCTTTCGGTGGCCAAGCACTGCATGAAGCACGTGTTTTGCCAGGCGCGTGAAGCACTGCATGAAGCACGTGTTGTGCCAGGCGCATGAAGCACTACACGAAGCACGTCTTTTGCCAGGCGCATGAAGCACTGCACGAAGCACGTGTTTTGCCAGCCAAGCACTACACAAAGCACGTGTTTTGCCAGGCGCGTGAAGCACGTGTTTTGCCAGGCTCATGAAGCACTGCATGAAGCACGTGTTTTGCCAGGCGCGTGAAGCACTGCACGAAGCACGTGTTTTGCCAGGCGCTTGAAGCACTGCACGAAGCACGTGTTTTGCCAGGCGTGTGAAGCACTGCACGAAGCACGTGTTTTGCCAGGCGCATGAAGCACTGCACGAAGCACGTGTTTTGCCAGGCGTGTGAAGCACTGCACAAAGCACGTGTTTTGCCAGGCGCATGAAGCACTGCACGAAGCACGTGTTTTGCCAGGCACGTGAAGCACTGCACGAAGCACGTGTTTTGCCAGGCGCGTGAAGCACGGCACGAAGCACGTGCTTTGCCAGGCGCGTGAAGCACTGCACAAAGCACGTGTTTTGCCAGGCGCATGAAGCACTGCACGAAGCACGTGTTTTGCCAGGCGCGTGAAGCATTGCACGAAGCACGTGATTTGCCAGGCGCATGAAGCACTGCACGAAGCACGTGTTTTGCCAGGCGCGTGAAGCACTGCACAGAGCACGTGTTTTGCCAGGCGCATGAAGCACTGCACAAAGCACGTGTTTTGCCAGGCGTGTGAAGCACTGCACAAAGCACGTGTTTTGCCAGGCACATGAAGCACTGCATGAAGCACGTGTTTTGTGAGGCGCATGAAGCACTGGATGAAGCATGTGCTTTGCCAGGCGCGTGAAGCACGGCACGAAGCACGTGTTTTGCCAGGCGCGTGAAGCACTGCACGAAGCACGTGCTTTGCCAGGCGCGTTTTGCATATTGAAGTTTAGCATGATTGCTGCCGGCGCGGCCATGGCCAAGAGTACATGGGGCCTGGGGTTGTCATGTCATCGTCATGTACTTCTGGGGATCATGCCAAATCAAATTGACCGGTCGCTGGTGGGCCCCCCAGTCTCTCATAACAGCCGCACGTCATTATTTTTTTTTCTTCTGCCTGAGTCAGGCGAGAACATCGAGAGAAAGGTTTGGGGATGGCAAAATTGAAACTTCAACCATAAGACTTTCGTCGTTCTGCCTTTGTCAAATGTCTCACTTCTTTCACCAACCCGCCGTGGACGGTTGTGATAGCGCTGTGAGAGTCACTAACAGTGCAACGAAGGGCAGTGAACACAGTGATCGATACGCGCTCATAGACCTGGAAGTAGATCCTATGCACATGTACTGATGTAGTAATCGCCCGCCACGCGGTGGATACGCAAGTACTGGTTCCGTCCTCATACCTAGATAAATGTCACAAATTGCTGGTGATGGTCCATGGTGAGAGCTGCCTAACTAACAAATGAAATGCTGGTGTGTACAGTAAACTGAAGATTTTCGTGAACGTTTTATTTCATGGCTTCTTTTTACTCAGATCTGTATACTGATTGAAAAAGCTTGCATTTTTTCATTGGGTTGGCTTCTGAGAAATCCTCTGAGAAATGAAGTTTCAAACATACTATCTCGTGCTCTTTCGATGGAGCTTAGATGGTGAGAGTGGAAGTTCAGACTGATGTATTTCTGTGTTGACAGCTTCATCAGTGTCGATGTTAGTATAAAGTGTCACAACGTCAAAGGAGACACCAGTGTCGTATCCTTGAATTGCTGTTTGTCCATGTCTAAGCGCAGGATAAGATCGGTTGTGCTTACTCATGTGGGCAGAAACATGTGTTGGAAGTTTCAGAATGACCTACAGTAAGCAAATGAGCTTGTCGAAGATCCCGCAACATGCCCGAAACGATTGCTAGGAACTTCTTGCAAGTCTTCAGTAGAGCGTAGAAAGACTGCGTATTACTTGAAAACAGTGTTTCTAAGCCGAAGATTAATGTTGTGGGAATTTGCGGTAGCATGCGGTCCAGGTCTTTGTTTCTCACTTGCACGGAATTTATCTTTTGGAGTCAGTTTCTGTGCCCTTGCTTTGTCTGGGATGTAGTTGTACAGCACGCATCAATACACAATTGGTTCCAGCCTGGATCAAATTGGGTTTTTGGATCTCTGACGCCCATTCCCAGTATTGATCTGACGATGTGTCAACCAAACGCCCACTCCCAGTATTGGTCTGACGATGTGTCAACCAAACGCCCACGCCCAGTATTGGTCTGATGATGTGTCAACCAAACACCCACTCCCAGTATTGGTCTGACGATGTGTCAACCAAATCGCTTACCATCTTCTCTCTTACTTAATTTCTTCTTTGCTCATTCTATGAACCGCTTTTGTTGTCTGGCTGTCTGAGCTAGAATAGTACAGTAGCTCTACATTGCTCCACTTCTCCAAGACCATGGAGCTGATAGAATTGATATTGTGTCATCATTCACTATTTCTTGCTGACAAGCTATTTTATTTTTGTGCTGTCTTTGACGAGCTTTTTCCACAGCTAGCCTTTCTTCCTAACCTATGTCACAAGTGAATTATGTCTGATTGCTCTTTAATTTGAATACTCCTTAGATTGCCACAAAGTCGGGACACATGACTAAGCAAGGTGCTGTTCGAAAGGTAAGATGTGTGTGCAGTGATAAAGGTAAAATAAGTGTTCGGTAATGGTGCCATGCAGCCTGGAACAAGGTGAAGACTATGACATTTTGATGCAGCTCCAGGGTCCTTGTTGGTGTATCGAGTTTACTGTATAGTATTTTGTGTTTTCAAACAGTTGTACACGGCCTGGTACACTTTTCAGTTGTACACGGCCTGGTACACTTTTCTAAAGTTGTGCATGCTGTTCTTGTCTATGCCTCTTTGAAAGAGCACACAGCTTGATCAGTATTATTGCCATGCTTGAACGTGATCAAACAAATTTCGTCTTGATGTCGGCTAGAACTGGAAGACAAGGTGGTTCACGCTTCGAAATAACGAACTCAAGTACTTCAAGAAAAGAGGAGTGAGTATCAAGTGCATTGTTTAAATTAGAACACAGCAACAGGGATGCAATCCTCCCTAAGAATACTGCTTCCTGAGCATGCACCCTGATCACTGGCTGTTGGACCTGGCTGTTTGTTGCTGTCTGATCAATGTCTCTCTTGTGAACTTCCCTCCCTGCCCTCAATTCTTTTCTATGGTCATCTTCGATACATGCCCCTGGCCCAGGTGTATGCGTGTGTGTTTGTTTGTGTGTGTGTGTGTGTGTGTGTGTGTGTGTGTGTGTGTGTGTGTGTGTGTGTGTGTGTGTGAAGGGTGAGGGGATGAGGTGGGGTCTTAGAATAGTACATGTTACACAATATTGGTTTTAGCGGGATGGCAGGCTTTCTCTCAAGAAGTAACGGTCAACTGCATTGTTACATGACCTCCAACTGCAGCTCTTTTGTGAAGAGAGCGTTACTTCTTTCTGGTGTATGCAATTCTGCAGACATGGTTGTTACAAACTATCTGTATTTAACATGTGAAAGGAACCTTCAAGAAGAGAACAATGTCTCGTTCCAACAAACAAAGAAACAGACATGTGTTGGTTGAGAGAAACATCTTCATAGTCTCGACAGGTCGGTGGTGACCAGCTGCATCACAGCCTTTGCCGCTGCATAACTGGAACTGTGATTTGTCAATCATGACCTCTGCCCAGGCCATGAAACTGAAATGCTAACCTACCTGTTTTGTTTATATTGTTATTTTTGCGTTTTTTTTTCTTTTTAAACCAGAGCCTGATGATGAGGATGAAGATGACGATACCCAGGGCAAAGCAGCAGCAGCTGGAAAGCCCGTCTCTTCAGGTGCAAAACAGTTCCCTTGGCTTGCATCCTCTCCGTCTCTGACCCAGTCGTCTTTTGCTGTTCTTTTACACCCTGGTAGTCACTTTGATTTCCGGCGTTATTTCTTCGTGTTTTGTGTCCAGGTGGCAAAGGGGATTCTGACGTCAGAATGCTTCAGCAACGGTAGGGGGCTGCCTGGCTTAAAAGGCCTGTGTTGTTAAAGGTCAAATCTTGTCCTCACAAAAGGAGGATTTGTTTGCAGAGTATGTGTTGATTTGTGTATCTTTTGAGTGCGTTTTTGACCACATCGTGTTCTCCCTCGACAAAGTGTGTTGTTTTGCGATGGCCATGCGTACTCTCTTCGATCAGTTCGTGTATCCTTGTCTTTGTTTCTTTAGAAGGTTCGTTTCTTGCTCTTGGCTGATGAATGCGTTTGCTGGGTTTGAGCTGTCTTTCATTTTTAACTCACTGTGTGCATGTTAGGCTCCTGAATGCCGAAGGACGCGCAGCAGCTGCGGAAGAAGAGCTCCGTCGTGTGATGGCTGACTTGGCTGAAGTGCGGTGAGTTCGACTAAAGCTCTGTTTGTGGAGCTTTTGTGGAGTAATAACTCGCTCACCCACACTTGCGTCCCTTTCTCTTCTGATCATTGCCAATGATCGCCGCCAGATTTTGAAACATTTAATAATATGTAAAAGTATTTTTTTTTATGTTGATTTTGTTGGTGGGACATTTCATGTGTATCGATCAACTGAAGATATCTATTACATGGAGTTAGCTTGCTAAACAACTTCAACACATTCCATACGTGAATCTCCATTCTTTTACCATGTGTACACTTGTATCCATGGCAATTACCACTTTTCCTGATCTTGGCGCACACCTCACCATTTCTGTACATGTCATCTCTATGGCAAGTCACAAAGCGTCTTTGGGACTTCACTTTTCTGCAGAAGAGCTCTAATTCTCTCTTTGTTCGCAATTTCGCAGAGTTCTTGTTTCATGAAAAAGCATGAGCTATCGCGCTAACTGTTCAGAGTGAATGTTGCTAAGTCGTCACAGCATCCCTGCTCCAGCCTTTGTCTGTCTCTCTTGTGTGGGCAGTTGTGTTAATTGTTGTTGTTGGTGTTGTTGTTGTTGTTTTGAGGATTCCTTGCTGTTGTACATGTTCTGTTTCTTTGACTTGCAGTTCATGAAAGAAATATGGCACATGTCAGGATGAAAGGAAAAAGAAATGACGCGGGGAGGACTCGAGCCTGCGCATGTTCGAGCCCTCCCCGGGTGTCTTTTCTTCCTCGGCTCCCTCTTACATGTTTTGTTCGTTTGGAAATCTCAAGAAGCATGTTGTCCAGTTCTTGTGTTGTTGAACTCTTAGTGAGAGAGGCATGTTTAGAAATGTTTAGAAAGATGAGTTTCGTCTTTCTTCATGTTTCTTCATCATCAAGGCGGCAGGCAGCTATTTGGTTGGTCGGAGATGAGCAGAGTGGTGAAGGTGTCGCTGTGTCCCAGTCGGCAAAAGCTAAGGATAATGACAGCGACGAGGAGGGGGACCAAGAGCAGGACCCGTATTTCTTGTCCTACGCCAACGTGGCCATTCACCGCGAGATGTTGCAAGTGAGCGTTATTTTTATGCTAGCAGTCTTTTATTCCTTCCATTTTCTGACTGAGTCTGACAAGTGACTTCGTTGCCGGCAGACTTGCTCACCCGTAGCCGTTCGCTCTCCACGACTTGTAACTTTCTTGTGGCCGGGATGAGATGGGAATGGCATGACATCATGGCAGTGCCTACCAGAATTGTTGAAACTATCGCTAGGATTTTTAGGATTTTTTCTTCACCAAATGCAGTTGCATGTTGCTTATTTGGCTTTAACTTCGGCTGCTGCTTGTGACATGCTCATTTTTGTGGTTCTGCACCATGTGGCTTCAATCCAGGATGAAGTGCGGACCCGAGCTTACCAAGATTTCATCCTCAGCAATCGCGAAGTGTTCAAGGACAAGGTGAGTTGCATGGTTGCACATTGATGGAGAGTTTGCGACGTTTCTTTTTCTCCTCGGAAGACTTGAGACTTTGTATATTTCATAGTTTCTTTCTTTCTGTTTGTCTCTCTCTCTCTCTTTCAATGGTCTTAGGGCTGTGTGTTTCGGATGTAATCCTGAATGCCGGTGTCCTCCGTGCTTTTGTTTGGTTTGGTTTGCTCATTGTTTTCTGTCGTTGTCAAGGTTGTCTTGGATGTCGGCTGTGGCACTGGCATCCTCAGTATGTTCGCAGCATCTGCGGGCGCTCGCAAAGTCATTGCCGTCGATCAGTCAAGCATTTGCTACCAAGCCATGGCAATTATAAGGTGGGTGGGTTTCCGTGAGAAAGGGAGGAGAGATAGATAGAGAGAGAGAGAGAGAGGGGGGGAAAGAAAGAGAGTGAGGGAGTGAGTGAGCAAGCGAGTGATCGCCTGGATGAAGCCTTGGCAGAGCAGCGCACCTGCATAGCCCGAACAAAGCGACTCAAAGCCGAAGATGAGCAGGCAAACTTCCTCGAAATTCGGGAGCAGCTACCTCCATCTCTGCGCTCAGCTGTCGACCTCGCCAGGGATCATGGTGCATCATCGTGGCTCTCCGCTCGGCCAGTCCAAGAGCATGGGTTTGCACTTCACAAAGGTGCATTTCGAGATGCTATTGCTCTTCGCTATGGCTGGGAGCCAAGCAACCTGCCGTCACACTGCGCCTGTGGTGAGCCTTTTGG
>JAOWAR010194401.1:0-15383 GCA_028571005.1 Clathrina lutea | reverse complement strand
AGTGTTGTTTTAGTTGCAAAGGAGACCCCCTCGATTAGGGTACCAACTCTATTGGGGAATCCATAAATAATAATGATTAATGATTTTGACCCTTATTCTCAACACATTGCGTTTTGGGTCAGATTGTGATAGTCTCACATGACCTAGAACGTTTTGTCTTGCTCGTTCTCCTGTTCTTCTTCTTTTCCTCTTTGCCTGTATTCGTACCGTCCACATGAGTTGTAATTTCGTGAGTGCTAATAGGATACAGGGAGGAGAAGGGTTGCTGGCAGCCTATATATGTACTGGAGAGAGAGAGAGAGAGAGAGAGAGAGAGAGAGAGAGAGAGGCTTTTCGTTCACCATGTCATAGTATGTTAGTTGTACATGAACAAATGGAGTACTGTGTGTACATGTTGCCACACCTGTATAACATGAAGATATTGACTTAGATCTTCGAAGAGTATACGTAAGACAGTTGTGACCAAGAATTAATGTGAAAAACGTTACTGTTGGCCAAGATGCAGACCATTTGCTCGTGTTATGTCATGAACTAAGAAAGATTAATTGCATTAACAGAGATACTCATCTGTGCCTGTCCCACAAAGAAAGTTAAACAGCTGCAGCCAGTGCATCCCGTATAGGGAGCGAACTGGCAACTGGTCCTTGGCTGTGCGCCTAAGACTGGGAGAGAGTCAGCAGGATCTGGGGTAAGCGAGATCTTAGACCTATCTGCCGCTCTTTCACAGACGTTGTGCAAAGCGCAGCAGACGATGGCAACCTTTGCAACGAAGTTCGGCTCTGAGATCCGACCCATCGTCAGGATTTTAAATCGCTCTTTGGTAGCACCAAACGTTTGCTCAGATATTCTTCGTACCTTGCACAGAGCCCTGTTCAGTCGCTGTTGGTTTCCCGGCTGTGGGAGATAGGCATAACTTTCATGATACTCAGTGATATTGTAAATGCAGAATCAGCCACGAAATACTGCTTCAGGCGTGTCTGCCCAATCACTCGGCTTTCCTCACCAAGCCACGTTCCATCGTCAAGATTCTTTCTCAAAAGACTGTGGTTGAAAGTGAACGCATCACCCAAGCTCCCTGCTCTGCCAGCATCAACAAACGTGTACAAGCCCTCACCGTTCACAGTTGCCAGGATTACAATTGCTGGGAACGACTTGCAGCCCCAATATGCGTCTCCCCAAACAACTGGCTTTCGAATTTTCATAAATGTCCTGTCCATAGAGCCACAGCACATAGGCAGGCCAGAAAGTTCCTCACATTGTGCCATGTCCTGCTGCAAGGCAGCACCAACGGGAAACTTAATTGCCAGCGGAACCAAGAGACGTAAGAGTGTGTCTATGCTGTGATGGAGGATACCATTGACAGTGGAAGCACCAACATGGAAGATGTTCGCCAGGTGACTTTCAGCAGAACCATGGGCCAACCAGTTCAATACAATCGCCAAACGCTTCGGAGATGTTACTGGTTTCCTCATCAGGGTTTCTTGGAAAGTCATCTCAACGAGGCACAAACGCAGCAGCCACTTGAACGTGGCGGTACCAACTCGAAATTCTTGTAAGTACTTTAAGTCTAAGTACTCCTTGCCCCTGACGACCGAACCAGTCGATGTTATAATTTTTTGGGCGGTCTGTCTCCACTTCCAAAGAACATCCTTCTCCCCAAAAGACCACTGTGATGCTGGCGTGGGGTGCACTGCCCAAAGAGCTTTTGATCTTCTCTTTCTCATGATGTGATTCATTCCACCGGGGGAAAGGACGAACTTACGCACGGTCGACCGGCGTAGGCCATCACGAAACAAAGAAAATGGCCCTGGAAAGCACCACGGAAAAACAGAACGGCGAGGTCGACCCCGAATATCGCTTTGCAAAAAGCTCACCTTGACTTGATGGTGAGAGCTGCAGGCGGAACACGAACTCCAGAACACACCCGAGCCAAACAGTAAGACAATTCAATTCTTTTCTCTGATTCATTCAAGTCTCCGAGACAGAGCACGACGTGCACACTGGCCGCCCAACTCGCGTCCACGGACGCGACCCTCCCCACCCCATGTGAGGGCTCGAGCTAGATTTGGACGCAATCAGACATGCGTCGAACGCAGGTTTGGACGCAGTGTGAGGGCGCCTTAAATTCTCGGTGACGATGTCACTGTTAAAAAGCACGACAAAGGGCTGAACTGAAACTCGTCCCCAAAGTGCCTTTTGCTCTGCCAAACAAAACGAAAAAAAAAAAAAAACCAAGATTAGGGGAAAACAACACACACCCAGATAATGTGTGCAGCAGTCAACACTAGCTTTTGCCAAACTTGAGACAAGCCGCGAAAGTCTGCGCACGGGTGACGGAGAAATGTATTTTTCTTTGCATGCCTTGGTTCAGGATATTTCTTCTTTCCGTTTCATTCCCATTATTAGTGCTGCCTCGCGACATGGCTTTGTTTTCCTGCTCATGGTCCTGCTTTTCTTATCGGCTACAAATTTACACAATCTAAGAATGGCCTCTGCAAGTCCAGCGAGCCTAGCTGATGTGGTCAAACATCGTCATCAGTAAAAGTCACCCACATTTCGGCAGCGTACACTTTCGGATATTTCGTCGGTCTTCGATAGGGAGCGCACCTGAGTTTGCCTGGTCTGATCAAGCCACAGTGCCTGAACCGGGTCCCCGGTGACTATGAGTGCTGTTCCCTGTGCATGCGCGCAATAGTCCAAATTGATCTTAATCAACGGTCAATCAACGGTCGTGGGCGATTTTGAAAAGCTTCGCTCTCGCCGTACCCACAGCAGCACGGCCGGGGCTCGGTAAAACAGTGAGAAAGTCCCGCTTGGACAGAACGCTTTGGACCAGGCTGTGTTTGCTTCACGTTGTTTGGGATGCAAATGTTTTCAAGGGATATCGATGCTTTGCAGGTGGTCAACGAGTCGTTAGGTATCAACTTTAACAAACAACAACTCTTTGTGAATTTGTTCCGCTAACTTCTAATTCTCCGATCATCCACTCTCACACTGTTGGGCCCACATGTTTCTCTGGGAGCGTCTGGGAGTCGTTGGATCTCCTCGTTCGCTCTACCACCTGGCGAACTGCAGCCCAGGACTGGTAGGTCCTATACCTAGAGGAGGACGGCTTCCACAGCTCTGGGCCCGATGGAAGACTGGAAGGCCACGATCGCTCTCATTTCGCGCCGGGGGAACGATCCTAGCGCTGCCGCCGTCACTTCGCCATCCACGTGGAGTAATTGTGAGGTTTCTTAGCGGAGCCAATGACCAGGCCGATGATCAGGAATTGTTGGATCTCGTTGCCTTGCGCCGGGCCGGAAATGCACTGGCGAGAGAATACCTGAAGCGAGCAGAGAAGCGGGAAGAGCCACTGATGAGCATGGGAAGCGCGTTGGTGGGTAAGCATGATGTCAAACTCGCCCAAGTCTTCGTCCACCCGCTCATCTCCACGCAAGGCCGAAATCTCAAACTGCCGACGTCGACGAGCAGCGAGGAAGGCCTGACAAGCTACGAAAGCATGCACGAAAACCTAACGTCAAGATTTGCGTTTCCCCGACATTCAGAAACCGGCGAGAGCCAAAGCGATCGAGGAGTTAAGATGGAA
Source organism: Clathrina lutea (assembly GCA_028571005.1). NCBI lineage: Eukaryota > Metazoa > Porifera > Calcarea > Clathrinida > Clathrinidae > Clathrina > Clathrina lutea. The sequence goes on along the minus strand of JAOWAR010194401.1, from coordinate 11,794 downwards.
GAGGTCTTCCTGCCTGGTCCGGGGAAGCTTAAGTTTCCTCACGGCTCCTCATTCAGGTTACCGATGTCGACACTTCTATTGGGTCCGCCAGGGAGCGGTAAGTCGACGTGCTTTGCCAGAATGCTGCCATACGCGTGGGCGCTTGCCCGGCTCGGGAGGGCTCCCCCTTGGAGCAGTGACCTGAACCAAGAGCATTGGGACGCCCTTCGGAAGGTTCGACTTCTACTGGTTGTGGAAATCCGAACTCACTTTGACGCTCGATTGACGGAAGCCACCTTGATGGAAGACCTTCTCAGCCTAAACAAATTGGGACTCAAATCGTCGGACCTGAGACGAGTGTTGAACTTCCTGCGAACGAACGACGACCCTGATGAAGTGTGGATCGTCATTGATGGTAAGGAGACGCACCGTGTTCGAATGAAATAGACGATATTGTGCGAAAAGATTTTGTTCGATCCTTAGAGTTTTTCCCGCCAGTACGTTGAGCCTGTCGATCAAAATCGGGCATCATATATACTAGGCTTTGGAGGAAATTGGAACAGCTGACCGTTTACCGGCATGAGAGAATGGCATATTGTCGACAACCACACTTGCGCAGTGTGCCGCTTGGCAATATACAAGGGGAGGGAAATGAGGAAAATACAACAGAAGAGAAAACCGGTCTAGAAATGCGAAGAGAAAACTTTAAAGGCATAAGGCAGCGTCTCAAGTAGCCTGATAAAGTGGCCGATGCGATAGGTCGGGCGAGGCACCTTGTACATGGGCTCCACTGCGCGCGTGGCGCGCCTTATGTAGCAACAATAGCAACGGATGCATAGAGGGGCGTGTACCCGCTAGGCTGTTACCAGTAGCAACTGAAGCCGGCATGGCGTTTCGGGGCTGATCACGTGAGGTGGAAGTCCTGTATCCGCAGAGTCAGTTATGACCATCCCCTCTGTCCGACTTCTCTGAACAAGAAAAAAATAGTCTAGCCTGCATGTGTGCGCCAAAAGATTACGTTGGCATTAATACTTTTAGCTTTGAAATTGTTTTTCTTTGATTGATATCATCACTTGGATTTTAACTCACAAACATTTCCCCGGTACCGTGTCTTCGTCTAACTGTTCAGGTCTATCCAATCGCAAAATTTCCAAAGATGGCCTTCTGTCTGAAGTTATTCGCCGAAAGTCTGAACTTTGCAACTACCATCTTCTGGTGGCATCACGACCCAGCTCTACTGTAGAAACTTTCATCAATGACAGCTGCTTTGACCGCACCCTGCACCTCTTTGGCTTTTCTCAAAATCGGAGAGAAGCATTCTTCGAGAAGTATACCAGAGAAGTCCACGGTACAAGCTTGGAGGAGATCAATGAAAAATCGAAGCAGATGATGGTGACCGCCGACGACTTCTGTGAAGTGGTCACTCAGTTGCCTTTTATCGCCACCCTCCTTGCTCAAAGATTCCCCCAGTTGGAAGCCTCCGAGGTGCCTCAGACTAGAACTGAATTCTTCCAGCAACTTTTCGATCCCTTGATCCGGAAAGACTTAAGCACCGAGCAAAGAGAGGACTTCCTGAATGAAGTGAACCTCGAAGGGAAGTCCTCTGAGTACAACAGGTCACTGAAGGCAATAAGTGAGCTGGCACTCGCCGATCTCTTTGCCCAGCAACCAGTTGGGGGCATCTCCTTCGTGGACCTGCGAAAGAAACTGATTTGCTCTGGAAATGAGGACGACCTTCAAGCAGCTATAAAACTTCTCTTCTCCATGACCAGGAAGGAAACCAGCACAAAAGCGCTTGGTTCTGGAGGGACCTACTTCATGTTCTTCGACATTTCAATTCAGCAGTACATGGCTGCTATCGCTTTCACTTCCGCCAGCAGGCACCAAGATGATCCGAAGCACGTCAAACATGAACTGCTCGAAACCTTCTGGTTCTTTGCAGCCGGCTTGTGCCAGGACGGATCCCCAGCCAGGCTTGCTAGGGTCTTTAAAGCAATAATGTCCTGCCATGAATCCAGTGACCTTCCATCGGGAGTGGTTGAGACAATCACTATAATGCTCGAAGAAGCGTTTCCTGAGATCACTGAAGGAAAAATTCAGCAGCATCAAAAACTGCTCCAAGACCTCTCAACGTACCTCAAGGGACATGTCCATTTTTGCCGACGATTTGCTCTCTTCACACGCCCACTGCGTAGCATTGGTCACGCCCTTCACCTTCTTCCCAACATCAAGTCAGTCACACTATACTCACGTGTTCCACCATCAGACAAGGAAGGTGTTGCCAAAATTTACCACAACCTGATGTCTGGCCTAAATCAGCACTCAAAGACATTGCAGAGAATTGAGCTCTTTCTAACACCAACCCTTGTCCACAAGAGTTATGAACCAATGAAGAACGTCGGCTACATTGAGGAGCTCGCAAAAGTGCTTGAGGCTGCAGTCAGACTTGAGAGCTTTGGCTGTGATTGGCCGCTCGACTCTTTCAGTTTCAAGCATCTTTGTGAGAAGGGTATCGCCAAATGTGCTTCCTTGGAAGAAGTTGGTCTCTCCCTCCGAGCTGGAGAAACGGAAACCAGCGCCGTTCACACTCTGGCCGACGTTGTCAGCAACCATCCCCATCTCGTGTCCTTGTGGGTTGGAGACCTTGGACCTTATCTGCCTTGCCCCATTTTTGACCTCATGTCGAGCAAGCAATGCAAGCTGGAGCGCCTTACTCTCAGCTTAACGACTGCATCTGTACTTGCGCAGGTGGAGGTGGCATTGCGAGGAAAGCGTCCGATTCCAGCCATAGGTATAACTCCCAGCAGATATGGCCTTAATACTAAACTTCATTCATCTCAGCAACATCTAGGCAGTCATCGTTCCATCATATTGCAACTGGCCAAAACACTTCGAAGTACGGAGCGTCTTGTTCTCTACACCCCGGCTTTGCTCCTCGATGACGACTTGATGATTTTGATGCTGCGGAAGCTCCTGAATGTAGCGCCGGACCAACGAGTGAAGCAGCTTGAGGTGGTTTGTGATGGGGGCATCTCACCGAAAGGAGGGAAGCGCTTGGAAGCCCTTGTTGACGAGTTTCGACCGAAACAAATTGTAACCAAGCGTATGGACAGCAGTTTGCAGAAGGTGCCAGGTACCTTCCCGGGTCCATTACCTCCTTGGCAATCAAAGTATGTATAGCACATACACATAAAGCTGTGTTCTTTGCCTGAGCACCCCCTTTGCAGTGGAGCCAGACTTCTAAGACTGATGTGTGTGCACCTGTGTTTACGTGTGCATGCATGTTTTTTTTCTTTAAAGTATGTGTGCACACTAACATAGATGCACGTATGAGCGTGTGCATGTATGCCTCCATGTGTACTTACATGCTCAGGGGGGGGGGGATGTTTTACATGTATGTTTACATGTATACAAGTGAAGATATGTGCTTTGGTCCATGCATTGTATTACCCGGGCAAAATGATGAACACCTAATTTTTCGTGAAAATATGTACACTGTTCATGTTCGTGAATCGAGCTGAATTACTCCGCAGCATGCTCCATGTACACATGTCTGAAGCATTTAAGTCAAATTTTTGAAAATTTGCTGCCCACAAAGGCTCATTCCAGGCCGTGCCAACCACCAATTAGGCATTGTCACTTGCATTTACCGAACTCGATTTCACACGATATTACACAATAGAAACAGTGTGTGAATTGTACGTGTTTTAGATGTTCAGGTCTTTTTTCAGCCAGGGAAGTATTATGCTAGTGTATTATGTTACTGTGCAATGGTATCTGTTTATCTGCACACGTATGTTCCCTTGTGAGTGAATGTGTATATGCAGGTGTGCATGTGTATGGATGTGAGGTTCTGTGTATGTGTGTTTTTGCATGTGTGTATACGCATGTAAGTGCACACGCATGTGAAAAATTACTAAAACTGAGGAGAGAGAGAGAGACGAGCAAGAAATTTGAAATACAAGGTTCACTGAGCTTCAGTGCACCTTGTATTACCTTTAGTGACTGAAAGTTGAAAATAATGTGTGTTTGTCGATATGTGTTCGCACATGTAGACACACTTCTGTTTTTCTTCGTGTGTGAGCTGACGTGGGAGTGTCCGTGCACACACAGACGCAGGGCCAATATAACATCAATTGTGCGGTTATCTTTTTTGTTGTTTGTACTTGCTATTGTATGCATGTATCCTTGCACACATGCGCAATATCCGTGCAACGAAATCCAAGCAAGTGGATTTTGTCACCAGAAACTTGTCAAATTCATACCTTGGTTAAATTATTCCTTTGCAAATCAATATACAACATTCACATTAATGCCTGGTATCCAGTAAGTGTATACAATGGCTGTCTAACTGCCATGACCATATGACAGCCACCGCATACATTTGCTACAGGCCCAAGTCTTCTGTGAAAGTGATCAATGTAATCTTGGCATATGCGTGCATGTGTGTGTGGGTGTGTCTATGTCTCTGATAGTAAGACTTGTGAGAAATGGGACATTGATATTGCTAAGTGAAAGTTACACAGCCAGCAGATAGCCTGTGCCCGATGATCAGCTGAAGCATTGTTGTCATGATACGTAAAACATTTCTATAAACCTAGCCTAGTCTACTTCGACCTTAAACGAGTCCTACATGTGTGCATGGGTTATGAGAAAGAAAGTGATACCTGGCTGTTCGAAAAGTGCTCGATGCTAAGAAGCAGATCTAATTATGCACTTGCGTTCCATGTTGTAACTATTAGTTTCATACACTTGTTGATCGTCAGACTAATCGTAGTCTAATGATAGTCTGATAGTCTTATGATCACCAAGTGTGTGAAACTACAGTTACAACTTTTAGCCACATCTTCCACCTTTATCCGTGCACGTGTTAGATTGGCTAAGATCTGCTATAGCTAGGTTTATATGTACGATCATGCCTGTTTAACGGTACAGGGGCAATAAAATCATATACTAAGGCAACTGGCACGACACAACAGTCTCAGAATGCAAGTAGTGTCGAAGAAATATTTCCGCTGACTTCACAATGAAAATAAAGTTCTATTCCCATTCGACTTTGTGACGTGTGTTCTTCTCTAGGAGAAAATTGTGTATCAGTCAGGAGAGGACAATCATGATCAGGAACTGGTGTGGAGCTTTAGCTCTGATGGCTTTCGCCATCACCACGTATTTGGCTGCCCAGGAAAGCAATCTCAAGGGTTCTGGCTACCCACCACCAAGTGAGCTTCAGCCAGATGGAGAGCAACAGCAGCAGCAACAGCGGCAGCAGCAGCAGCAAGATCAGTCATGCAAAGAGGACTCCAACAGCAACCTACATCCGCCATGTTTCCTAGAAGATGATGATGAGACAGAGGAAGGATGGTTCTCTGCTCTGGTGATGGTCATTGTGCATTTCAGCTCGTGCCTGTACTGCTTTTTGTCCGGTTTTGGCTCAAAAGATGATAGCGACAATGGCAAGGAGGCAGTTCCTTCTGAACCTAAAAGAGGCAAGCTCTAAATTACAGATATTTGTGTTTAGCTGCTGTTTATATTCACGACTTCACTTCAGGTATCTTCAAGGAACGAATTTACAAAGCCTTGCATTCCTTCTTTATGTTTTAGCACACTGAAAGAGTTTACCGTGCTTCGGCATCAATGTTTAAATTTTAGCAAATACGCAAAAAAACGCAAATATTGTGATTTTAGTTTCCCCTCTTCTTGGCTGTCCATCCAGGTGAAACAGCCAGGATGCGTCCACGTGCAGCAGTGAGGTAGGTAGTATGACTGCAATGCTGTAGCTTGGGTCATTGCCAGCACTTCTTCCCCTTGAGCACGACTGAGTGTGTTTTAGCCTTCAGAAATATGTCACAAAAACAAATCCCACTATCATATTTTTATTGGCAGATATTGACTCGAAGCATTTAATGAGACCTCATCAAAGTCATGGGGAGGACTTGTGTTCCTTTTTTAAAGATTACCCAGGGACTCCACCATTAACAGCCCCTGTTTATCTTGCAGAATGTGACAATAATCAGTAATATGTTTAACCAAGAGCTCACCTTGTTTTAATGTAGCTTCTTGTTGGTATGGTGATGGCACAGACATTAGACAATGCGCATGCACGTGACCTTCTTGCTTCGTATAAATCCGCCTCTCAAACTTGAATGACAAGCATTGGCTTAAAGCTCGATCTGCAGTTCAGGGTCAAGAAATAGAGATGGCACTACTTGCAGACATATTGCAGTGACATTTTCTCGGGCTAGCTAAATTCCCGTTGTACCAGACCCTGTCCACCTGTTTTATATCATTAATTTTCCTATGATATGTACTCTTTTTGTTTCCACCTGGAAATTTTTGTTACTAAGACACTCAGACCAGGAGGAGCAAATCATGCATGCATCTCCAGACTCTGCTATCCGTCATCGTCGTCCTCTTCCTCCTCCTCTGCACCCACCTGCTCCTGTTGGCCAGCCTGCGTTAGACTCCCTCTCGCCACTTCCACAGGCTCGCCCTTCCTCTGTGACTCCCGCCAGGCCAGGTCACTCCCGGGTCAGCTCAGAACCTTTGGTTGGCACGACGCTACTTGGCGGTCAACCTGGACCATCTTCACTGTCTCTTCCATCGTCACTTGGAGGTTCACAGCCGATTTCATCTAGCGACGACAGCACACATGCTTCCTTGGTCAGCCTGCAAGAAAGCAGGAGTTTGCAACTCAACATCACACCATCATGGCAGCAGGTTGCTGAAGATTGTGTCCGAGCAAATATCCAATTCGACTTTCAAATGCCGCCTCACAATCCAAGCTCCAAGGCAGGTAAAGGAACCAACATAATTACTGGCGCTGATCCACAATGTTATGGTTCTGCCACTTGACCTTTGTCCTTCCTCTTCATGAAATACTGTTATTACTAAATTGACCCAGCAATGGTGAGATTGAGAAATTCTGCCGTCTATAAAACAAGCATGGTATTTGGCCTCATGCTTCTTGACACATTGTAGGCCAGTATGCTCAAAGTCTCTTTGCCCCATAAAGTCTTGGACATTACAATTGTTGGGAAATGACCAGTTTCTTTCTTTCAATTTTGGTTTTTGTCAGACAATGAAGAGGCAGTGGGCTCTTCTGCCACTGCGAGGCACAAGCAGCTTTCTTCGTATTTTCGATGCATGAATGTACATCTCGAGCAAGAACAGGAACTTATTTTCCAAGGACACCAACAACAAACAGAAGCAGGCAAGTACAGATATACTTCGGAGTGAACTAATTGCAGCTGCACAATATCCCAGTGTCATTTTGAGTCGGAATTGTCAGCTCAAAAGAAAATGAATAAAGAACTTAAAAGGAAGGAGAGGTTGCGAAATTCTCTTGTTAGTGATTTTGCGTACAGTGTGGGTGCAGATCATTCATTAACTATTTGTGTCTTGTTTTCTTCCACTAAAATTACTTCCAAACGCTGTTTGTGATTTCGAGCTCACCAAAACAATTTAGTTGAAAACAGGAGCCGCAGAGCAGAAGCTGATTCTTGCTTATACATTCCTACAAAGATGAATTGCCAGTTAAAAACCAAACCAAACAAAACAGTCTATGTCTGCCTCTGCCAATATCTCTGGTAATCACGCCAGGTGTTGCAGGATTGTTTATGCTTCTCCTGTTCGTTTCCTGATTTTGCCTCGATTTGAGCAGGCTTTTCCTCCTTTATGTTCATGTATTTCAGAAAAAGAATGACTAAGATAAATTATAGTTTTGAAGAAACAAAATCCACAACCTTATCTTATGCTGAAATGAAATCCCAGGAGTTTGTGTCACTGTGAAGAATTTCATTTCACACCTGTCAAGCTCCATAAAACCTGGAAAGTGTGAGATAAACGTCATATTTGCCCAAGTTTGGTTGTACACGACAGTGCTTCTTTGCCCAAAAAATGGCACAGGTCAGTAACATGTAGAAAAGCATCTCCACAATATTATCCTATTTTTCACTGCTCAAGCACTCCCCTTAGCCTTGCCAGCGGTGGGCATAACAGGCTATCTCCTAGCGAGACGCTGAGACAATTTGGGTATTCTTAACAGATCAGGAAAACAAAGATAGCAGGAAAGAGTAAAAACATTTTGTGACACTGAAATTAACGGGACACGCAGTTTGCAGTCAACTATAAATGCAAGGTCAGCCATATCATGAGGGCAGACGACGTGATGTGGATCTTTTTCCTACCACCAGTGGAGCTCATGGCTCGTGTGTGTTTCAGATGTTGACTTGACACTTATGGTTTCTTCAACAGTTGAACTGGCAGCCAGAAAATCTCCACTGCTGCATCCTCTTCGAGGACATCTAAATTGGTTATTTTACGATCTAGACTGGAGAGAAATAGTTGACCGATTGACTAGTGAGGGAATTCTGCACACCTCTGGCAGACTCTCCTCCTATCACCAGTACATTTCGAAAGAAGACCTTTCGAAGGATGAGCACCGTCGGCGCCTTATGGTATTTGTTCTTGGGTGCGCTTCCTTCGCCGACTTCAATGTGTTCCTCGACATCTTACAAGAGAGACACTCACGGACACACCGTGATAAGCTGGAACGTCTTGAAAGGGGTAAGTTTTAGTGTATGTTCACTCAATCCAGAGAAAGTGTGTATCCAGAAGAGCAGCAAGTTGTGTACAGTTCAGCTGCTTCTATGCCTATGCCTCGTTCGTTGTCTGTTTATTCATTTGCATGCATGTTGTGTGCAGTGTGCATGTGTGTGTGTGTGTGTGCATGTGTGTGTCTCTATCTCTCGATTTCTCTACTTGGGTGACACAATCTCTCTCTCTTTCACTTTCTCTCTATTTTTCTCATCCCTCTATTTTCTCTCTCTCTCCTTCTAGCTCCCTTTACTTTCTTTTCTTTCCTCTCTCACACATACTCTCGATATCAATCTATCTATACGGTCTACCTACCCACTTACGCATCAGTCCGTGCGTCCATCCATCCATCTCTTCAACCATCCATCCATGCATCTATCTTTCTTTCTCTCTCCAACCCTATCTGATCAGACATACAACCTGAGTTCAGACGCCGTTGATGATTGTTTGGCCTTACTAAATCATTATTTCTATCTGCCTCTCTTCAGTGTCTCATTTCTTGACTAATTATGTAAACCACATTTTCTTTATTATCGTGTCATGCCTCTGCATGTGCGTGTCCAGAGCATCTCAGCTGCATGGCAACTAAAATCCCAAACAAAAGTCCCCACGGGTCCAATCAATGACCTTTAAGTATTGCAAATTTCGTCTGTAACTTCAAATGTTCTTCCTGTTAAGTAACATTCTTTGTGCGTGTGTCCTTTCTTCTCTGTTTTGGTTCAACTCTTAGATTTGTATCAAGCTTGCCTTGACCTTGTCCAGGAGCAGAGTCGAGTTTTGACATCAAAAGAGGTGGACACTCTCCTTGAACGATTAGGAGTGCTTTCGAAAAGTCAGGGAGGCACTGCAGAAGACACTGGTGCTGTAGCCATAGCCCCTCGGCGAAAACCGACTGATGATATGAAGAGCATCGTTGCACTAGAAGGGTGGGTGAAGCAGCACACTAAGCCAATGAGAACGTTCGCCAGCATGCTTCAGGCTATGGATGATAGCGCACTTACCCAGCATCCATTTTCACTAATTACCGAAGAAGACTTTAGCTCATTCCAGTCTGATGTCCCTTCCCTTGCAGTACGCAGGGACCAACCATAAGCGCTTGCATTTTTGTATCCGTGCTCAGAGGGACAAAAAATCAAGGTTTGTGAATGTTGGCCCCATATGTTATTGAGTTGCTGCTTGATGAACATGACTAACAAGACATTACCAATATGCTAACTGTCGCTGTTGCAACTGAATTTTGCACCAATTCTCTGTGTTCTTGAACTTGCATGGCTGAAGCAAGTATTGTGCTTGGAGACAACACGGCAAAATTGCATTGTCTCTCTTCCCAGGTTGGTAGCAATAACACAATCAGGGTGTATAATCTTATCGTTCTCAGTGTTGTTATTATTTTGATAAGGGATATTTTTGATTGTGGAAAGAGTAGTTATTGTGCTTGTCTTGACTTGCGATCGAAGCACTTGGAGGTAAGAATGTGTTTACTGAAGTGTGTTCTCTGTCTACCACAAATTCATGTTCTGCCTACAACACTTTGAGACAGAAAGCACCTTAAGCATCGCTTTGTTGGAGAATGTGAGGAGTGAGCCAAAATGATTTCCTTTAAGATGCTGTAGCGCCATGGCGGCGCCAATTTCGAGAGCGGTGTAACTCAGCCCGCTCTTGTACATTTTCACCGGCCGCTATGACGCTTTTCCAATTCCAAGAAGCGGCCACCATATGTGGGAAGTCTATTGTTATTGCTATTAGCAAAAGAGAGCAAGGTCAAAGAGTGGATTGGGTTGAGGTATGAAGAACTTCGCCTCCGGGCGCCAATAATAAACGATTGCAAATTTTCGAGAAGGAGGCAGAGGAGGGTAAGATTAGGGTGTTCAGCGGCGCTTGTCTGACCATTGATCACGGCTCTTTAGGAATAATTTGCAAACGGCAGTTCCGGCTCGGACGTACCTATGCCCGACCTCAGCAGAGAAAATGTCAAGCAATCAATCACCACGGGTCTACGCTATGATGTCCTCCAGCGGATCGAGCGTACCCTCGGAACGTACCCTCGGAAATCCCCATCTCGTGCTCGTGTATAGTGACGGCGATTCCAGGAAAGACACGGGAAACAGTTAGTTTCGAGCATGACCCGAAGGCCGATTATTGCTCTTCTCGATAGCTCCTCACCTCGTGGAGCCGCCATGGCGCTCTTCCGTATCTCTTGGGTCAGGTAGTCGAGGGGACTTCCCGTCGTCTTGCTAGCTGCATGGCAAGAGCAAAAGTCACTCCGCTAATTTTAATCAATCTTTCGATATTAAAAATGATCCTGTTGGTAGGTGCCGATTGTTTAAGTCTTAAGATGCCGTAGCCAAGGCGATGGGAATTTCCCATGTCGTGGCCGCTTCAAGGAACTTGGAAAAGCGCCATGGCGGCGCCAAGTTAGGTTGCGGGGTAACTCAGGCCACTGTTAGCCGTTGTCGCCGGCCACCATGGCGCTTTTCCAAAATTCTAGAAGCTGCCACTATATGTGGTAACTCGGCAGACGGTTAAAGTAGGGAATGCCCCGATTGATGTCGTTGTATAACGGCAAAACATAGAAGAAGGGTCGCCGAGGACAGATTGTCATACTTTCTTCTTTGGGAATATTTCCGTCCGATTCTCCAGCTCTGACTGCCTTCCATCCGCCAAAAATCTAGAGGAGTACAGCAGTGCAAAGATTGCCATCCTGAACACACTTTGCTGTACTGGCAGGGAGCATCAAGCTTCAGAAAGCGAGATAAATCCCTTGTTCTAGTCTGTCAATAAATGTTCATGCAGCTGATGAACAAGCTTCTGAGTTTTGTGTCTATAAAGATAATCCTGGATAATGAGGCGAGCTAGCAGGCACTCCGGCGATTGAATTTTGGCACCGTAGGCTCGAGGCCCGAGTGTGGCTCAGAGTTGGACAACGATTAGCTTCACTTTAATCAATTTACTTCCTCAGTGGGGTCACATGTCTTTTAGGAAACGTAGGGTCTCTCCGTGCAATATAAAGTCTATACTACAAAAAGAAATCTGGAATGACCAAGAGACCTGTTATGTCCAGTTTCATTTAAATGAGTTCTTGATTCCCCAGGGTGTACCTTGGATGGCGGCCAGAAAAATACCAATGTTTAGTTTATGAAATGAGTCTGACAGTGATTCACTCTCAGCATGATTCATTATCAGCCAATTAAGGTTTTCATGCACATGATCGGCAGTATTC
>JAOWAR010194179.1:0-15394 GCA_028571005.1 Clathrina lutea | reverse complement strand
CATGTGTGCAGAATGCATGAAGGAGTTGAAGCTCTACTTGCTTTTCTCAGGAACAAGTACTGGATTATTGGAGGACGGCAATTGTTGCGTAAGGTGAAGAAGGCGTGTGTAGTATGCACCCTGTTTGATTGAATCCCTTGCCGTGAAGTGACAGCACCTCTCCCATCGGTAAGAATAACGTATGCCCGGCCTTTAAGCACGTGTGGAATAGACTATGCCAGTCCACTGTGCACGCGGCAGCAAGCGGAAGCATGCAAGGTTTGGCTGGCTTTGGAAACGGTTGGAATGTTCTCTGCTCGATGCGCTGTCTTCTGCTCTCTAACTGGTTGAGGGCACACTGACCTGAGGGTGATTTACTGCTGTATATGACAAGCTCTGCGGTCTCCAGCTTAACACGAGCTGACCAAGGCTGCGATGGCGGATATCAGGAGCGAGCCAATCGAGGCACAAGCCAATCCGAATGATTAGCCGAAATCATCTGTACGAATGTTGTCTTTCACCCAGCTGCCTCCAGCACCAACGCCAGCCGCTTGGAAGATGACTGAAAGGAGAATGAAGAAAAGGAAGAATCCATATCTTCAGCCAGGTCTGTGAGTGCGTCTTACCAGCTTTGTGTCTTCCTGTTTTAGGACGCTGCATTGCCCCAAACCATACAAATAATCATCTTCTTTTTGGCCAATCGTTCCAAGGTATAACTGGATAAATTGAAGGGCCAGGACCTCAACTCTTAGTCGAGTCTTAGCAAAACCTAGACAAATTGGAAGAAGAGATGTCACTTCATTGACTGAATATATTTGTTGGAGAATCCCAAACTCTGTACCTAGGTTAGGGTATCTTGTCCACCCGGCACTCCACGGTCTGGACAGTGGAGGGAATACTGGAATGGTGTGGTCAGATTGGAAGACGTTTGAGCGAGCAGATCATTACAGCGGAGGAAACTAGTGCCGCATGCGCGAGGAGCCACTGCAGGCCTAAAGGCCCCACGGTCCTTAACCACATCAGTTTCGGCATGCTAGTGGTTGACTGAATGCCCAAGATGAGAGCCACCAACATCGGTCAAATTTCTTTGAGTGGAGATGACTTGCGACTGTCCTTCAACTATACAAGTCATTCCCTTTGACTTGCTATGGCATGTTCCTTTCCCCACACATCGACGTTCGAACGCATTAATGCGCACGCAGGAGCTCAGGCGAGGTTCAAGGTCGTCGCCGGACTGAACTAGGTTGATCGACCGAGGAATATCATGCTTTATTTTCCACGTGGCGAGCAGGTGCCGAACTGTTATCAACTGGCTTTTTGATTTTTGCTCGACAGCCATTTCGACTTCTCCCAAACAGAAACAACAAAAGAAAAGGAACGAACGACTACGCTGTCCGACGTGCTCGCCGTTTACGTCAAGCTGATTTCATCGGCCAGGGCCATTTATTGCAATTGCCAGTCAGACAATGAATAAAGCAGATTGTTTCCCACCCTTTAGATCACTACCAAAGAGTGAGAAAAATTTGAGGAAGCCATGGGAGAATGCGCCCGCCTACAACGTACAGTACTGGCCAGCTAGTGCTGTCATTCGAAATTGCCATGGAACAAGCTTGCTGCATGGCATGCCTGTTGAATGAAGATCTTCCTCGAAACTCGAACTTGCTGAGTGAAACTTACACAGCTCTCAGGGCTTGGGCCAACCATACACAAAGTAAAGAGGGCGAAGGTGGAGTAGATATTAAACAGCATGGTAAAATTCGTTGGGTAAGCAAAGAAGAAAAACTGTTTTTTTCCTTGTGCTCCAGCTCCCAAGCATAAGGCCAAATTGAACAAGCCTCACCCAAACTGGCAGGGTCTCTAAAGTGTGTAAATTGATTGTGTTTCAATTCGCCATGAATTAGCACCTCGCTATTCACCCAGTGAAGTCTGAGTATGGCTTGTGCATACTGACGTTCAGACTTCCTTGGCATTTCATCCCCAGAAAGTTTTCTCCAGCCAAGTCAGCAGTCTCAAGGAAGGTCATGCTTGGCTGTAAGTCATCCTGACTGCTCCTCGAACACGGAAGTTCACAATGAGCTGAATGTCTCCGGCCTTGATTCTTATCGCCTACTAAGTCAACCAGATTGACAATTTGGGCCACAATCAGAAATAGACAAGATCCAAATGACTTGTGACACACACACACACACACACACACACACACCTTGACCTTCACCTTGATACACATTGCCTTCTCAGGCTACATGGTCCACGAAGGGAGAAGTGGTGGCTAAGGAGAACAAAAAAAGAAACGTTGGTGTCTTTTTAGGTCCTGCCCGCGACGAAACTTGCAACCGCATCCACAGCTGAACTCAAACGCCTCCCTGTCAGCAACTGAAGCTCGCGATGCCCGCAAAAACTCTTCGCCTGCCAAATTCAGCTGGCGCCAAGCCATGAGGACCTCGGACAGCGCTCCACTCGTCGAAAATATCCTCCCTCTAGCCTACCCTGGCGTTGAAGTCACCGAACGCGGTAAGTCGAATCTCCGAACCAATAAGTCTCCTGTGAGCCCGCGATGTCGATGTTCTGCCTCCCAATGATGTCCACTACGCGAACAATCTTCTTGTCCTCCACAACATGGCGGCGACTGATGGCCGTCGGAATTGACCCTGCGCTTTCTTCCAGCGAGCGAACATTCCAGGAGCGACACGTATGGTTTGTTCTCTACCTCTCCACCACTTCACTCGTGCACTACGTTTACGACCCATGCTCGGGTTTGCAAGACCCTGAGCTGGAGAGTGGGGTGCAAGAAACGGAGTGGCGGCACCAAAGGGTCCGCCCTGGAGTCCTTCCTGCAGGCTCCCCACTCTTTCTAACCTAAGAGAACGCCGGGGGCAACCCTGGAAGAAACCAGAGTCGCCCCAGCAAGAGAACACCGCCGAAACAGACGACCAGACAACGAAGCTCAAAAAACCAAAGTTACCCCTACAACGTCGGGGCACACACACACGCGCGCGCGCGCACGCGCACACACACACACGCGCGCGCGCGCACACACACTCCCACACACACACACAAGCACACACAAACGCATACAAGCACACACACTTGCCTTCCTTACCATAATGGGACCGTGAGCTCGAGACCAAAATGATAAGTTCAAATGCTGCCAGAGGTCATACACCGCTCTTCCGTTCTTTCCTTTTGCACATTGACAACTGCATGAGTCACTTTTCGCCTTTCCCTTTGGTCCTACCATGTTTTGCATCAGTTATTCACACACGCACACACACACACACACACACACACACACACACACACACACACACACACACACATTCAAACATCTATAATTCTAGGAGGATCCACCTACAGTCCCTAAGGGCCTGACAGTGGTATTAAACTTTTATCTGCAGGGTAATATAGTGCTGCTGGCCTGGTGTTGGTCTAGGCACAGTGTTTGAACTTCATCAAATGTTCTTCATTAAAATCTAAATAGCGCTTGACATTCCCCTCTGCCTCCACAGTCGCATTCTCGCTTGTTTTTTTTTGCTAAGCTTTGATGCTTAGCAATGTTAGATTAAACTGAACACACTCTCATTACTAGATCAATCATTTTAGTCTTTTATTCTTCCATGCATGGGTCTCATCTTCTCCATTCAGTTTTTTCCAGATCGGGCTGGAAACGGGGTGACATTTTCCTTTCGCTCTGGTCTAACCATGTTTTGCATCAATTATTCCTGGAGGAACAACTTACCGTCACTACTGGCCTGACAGTGGCAATAAGTTTTTGTCTGCTAGGTGATTTAGGGCTGTAGGACACAGGGTTTGAACTTCATCAAATTTTCTTTAATACAACCTAAACGTAACACAACAGAGCTTGAAATTCGCCTCTGACTTCGCAATAGCACTGATGGCCGTATTTTGCTAAGCTTTGAAGTTTGGGAAAGTTAGGTTATGCTGAACACACTGTCATTGCAATATCAACCATTTCAGCCTTTTGTGTCCAGCCCCTGAAGTGTCTAGAATCAAACTTTATGAAAGAAGACAGTTTGGTGTGCTGCAATTCCATCAACTCTGTGGAGCTAAGGAAGGTTTCATAGGATTGAGGCTTGAAGCCGTTCTAAGCCATTCTATGTTTAAATGCATATAAGTAAATCTACCCCTGTTTTGGCACTTCCAGCCTAAATCTACTCTCTTGAAGCTTAGTATAACGATGCATCACAGACTATCACCAGGCTGAAATTTCTCTGTACAGACTAAACAATTGTCTCCCAAACTCTTGACATGTGGTGTCACCAGGGGTTTGAAGCCTCCATATCATGCCATCCTGTGCCAGACGTTTCCCGATGTCTGTGTGGTTCCATCGTTGAAGTGCCTTTCTCAGTTCAGCTGATGAGCCCACAAAGTTGGTCCCCTGGTCTGACCACATCTCTTCGGATTTACCCTGGAGAGCTGTGAAAACCGATTAGCTAGAACTTAATCATCCGAGGATACAGAGTGGGTGACCTCCAGGTGCACGGCACGCACTGACAAACTAGTGAAGAGGCAGCTCCACCTCTTGGCTGATCTGCAGCCACACATCACCAGCAGTGGCCCGAAGTTATCCATCCCATTTTACGCTTTAGGCGGCTTCTTTCGCGCTAAGCCTAGACAGTCTAGACAGTGGCAAAGGAGCCATCTTCCAGCAGTTGTCTGACGGAAAGACAATGTGAGGCATTGTCGGCCGGATTCATGCTGCTGAGGTAGTGTCTTCATTGCTCTGGTTGTGTTGAGTCTCGGATCTCGGCAAGTCTATGCACCACAAACGTGTGGAAGCGGCGTCTCTCACTCTAGAAGAACCGAAGAGTGGTCTTGGAGTGACACCACTAAGCAGTGCGATCCATAACACATGTGAACTCACGTTGAAGCATGGCGTGCAAGCGTACAGCTAGGACAGCTGCTTGAACATCCAGTCTAGGTATGGAGACAGTGCGCAGAGGAGCTACACGCGCGAGCCATTGCGTAAACTAGAGCCCATTGAACAGACCAGGCGGGAAAGGCAAATTTTACCTAAGCACACGCTCCGTTAGCAATCTCAGAGGCGTCTGAGAACACGTGAAGAGACACAGCAGACGCGTCACTCCATAGGCGATGCTGGCAGAGGTATTGATAAAACCTCTAGAGGTTGAAATCCACGAGGCTTGACTTCCTGGTCTCCCACACGTCTCGTACTAGTGCAGGAAAGGGCTCGTCCCAATCGAGGTTGAGCTTCCAAATCTGGCAGAGTTTGAGTTTGCCTTGTAGAGCTATAGGAGAGGCTAATTCCCACGGATCGAAAAGTGAGCTCACTGTCGACTAGACACCTCGCTTTGTTGATGGGCGATCTGGATCATTCGCCTGAAACTTGAACCCTTCATTGTCCACGTCCCAGACTACGGTCAGTGCTCTTTCTGTTGGCAGGTCATCTAGGTCCAGGTCCAACTCAGGCCTAGCTCTGTCCTTGTCGGAAATGCCCAGGAGTACGTGCGATGGCTGCTGCATGACCCCGTGGTCAGCCTGAAGCCACCTCTGGCAGTTAACTCGATTAGTTCCCTCGCCTGTTTTAGAGCTTGGCTCTGTTGTTGGCACAGATCTGAGCAAATGAAAGACCTAGAAGTTGCGAGTGACCGCCTCCACTGCCTCAGGAGTGAAGTACTGACGGTTCTCTTCGTCTGTTTTCTTCAGCGCAAAGTTAGCGCAGCACGATGAATCAGATGCACCAAATATGTGTCATAGCATCTTGTAGTCAGATGGTGGCTTCGAGATATTGACGTCTTCCCAACTATAGAATTGTACGGCATGTGTGGTCTCTGCTGGTACAGTCACTTGGTGAAACATTGCCTCTACATCGGAGGCTATAGCCATTGTCGGAACCGCAACAAAACACCAATGAGACTGTTGGTAAGGTCCATTGCAATGATGAATCCGCCGTTCAGAGATTAACCTTAGTTACGCGTGGCAGCGTCAATCACCACTTTCCCCTTCTTCTTCCGAGGGTGGTTGACCGAATGATATGGTAGAAACCATGTCTTATTTCTTCGTGCCAACTCGTCGCTAGAAAGCTTACGAGCGTATTGTCGGGAAGGCACAGGCTGTCACTCTTCCACAGCGTCGGAACTTCGTCGTTTCCAGCCACGAGCTTGGTGGCGGACGTATTTCCTTCTAGCGTCTCCTTCTCTGTAAAGGGTGGTTCCCTTTGGATGTTGTGCACTCGGCTAAAGTCAGCAATGCCGGAAGAACTGATCAACCTGCTTAGCTAGTAGGTGGTCACCTTGGTGTACGAAGTTTGCTCTGATGTGGGATGATCGGGCATCACTGACTATGTCCTTGACCGGCCAGCTGAACGTGGTTCTGATGGCTAAGGGTGCATCGCGATCACCGGTTCAGGCTTCATGCTGAAGGAGAGTTTGAAAATCCGCAGCAATAATTATGTCTACAGGTCTGTTGCCGACATCTGTGAGATCTAGGTAATCAGCATGCGGCCAACGCTCAAAGTCTAATATGCGTAGGTAGAAGCGGCTGACATTCAGCTGGGTGATGGAGCCCGCACTGGCCATGACTGCAGACTCCGGATTGTCAACGGCCTGCAGAGTGAACTCCGCTAGAGGCGGCTTCCAGCGACTGACACCTGTCCGTATTGACACTGTCACTGTGGCGTGCGTGCTAGGATGAAGACATGTCTCTGATAGGCGCTTTGTTTTGAAGGTTGCTTCCGGCCCAGAGTCCACACATAGGTGGTCTCAGCCCTTCCTTCTGCTCCGAATACTCTCACTGGCCTGCAGTATGATCCCTCGAGCTGCAGGCGATGGTGTTTATGTAGACGCCTGTCTGGAGTATGTTTGTCCTTTATCGGATCTAGAGTTAGCCTGGATTGGAACATCAGGCCTGGTGTCTTCCGGATGTTGATTCACTGGTCGCTGGTTTTTAGGCTGAGGAGCACCATCCTTGTGGATGAGGGTGTGGTACTTCCCTTGGCAGGTGTTGCACCTTCTCCTTCTTTGGCAGTCACTGACGAAATGTCCTCCTGCAGACAGTCCAGACACTACTTCTATGACTAGACTTATGACTTTCTTTGTCGCAAAGGCTTCTCCTTGAACTCACAGCATCTGGACAACGAATGCTATCCCAAGTTAGCAGGACATCTGGATGGAATCTTGTTCCGTTGGCTGACTTGTGCCATCATGGTAGTTAGGCAAGGACCTCCAGATGTCTTTGATATTTTCTTCGGGGTCTTTGGCAGATCAACTGATCTGTTAAATGGTTGGGTCATTGATAGGCTCCACTCTCCGTTCCAGTATGTCAGTGAACAGTCTCTAGCCGGGACAAACACCTCATCGTCTCGAGGCCTAATCGTCCCACTTCGTTTGTTCGGAGAGAGGGAGCCTTTGTACTATCTGGA
This sequence comes from Clathrina lutea, assembly GCA_028571005.1. Classification (NCBI taxonomy): domain Eukaryota; kingdom Metazoa; phylum Porifera; class Calcarea; order Clathrinida; family Clathrinidae; genus Clathrina; species Clathrina lutea. The sequence continues at coordinate 8,016 of JAOWAR010194179.1, read as the reverse complement.
ACACATGCTCAGCCTTGCTTTTATTTTAACTTTCTCTTTGCATCTGGCCAGGATTTCTAGCGCCTGTTTTTTATGGCCTGCTCTCTCCTCCTCCTTCTCCTCCGGGGGGGTCGGCGGCAAATGCCAGCAGAATTTCGAGCAGAATCTAGACTTTTTTTTCGAGTCGAGCAGAATCGAACATGCAGAATAGAGCAGGCTATGTATTGTTTCATCCTCAGATAAAGTTATCATGATCAACCAGCTGCTTGAAGAACTCTCAGCTTATCTTTTGCTGCTGAAGATGCCAACATCAATGCTGAGCATACACGGTAGAATTGGTGACGGCAGCTATCACTTATTCCCACATGGCAGCATGTGGCTGGATTGAATGGGTCTTTGCCCTACTTCCATCATCCGCTCCAGCTGAGCGAGCCTTCTCCCTCTAGAAGGCCTCCATCAGCCACCTCCAGAGCAGATGTTTAGTAATCAGATGGAAGTGTCACTCATGCTGCAGTATAACCGGGCTAGAAGAGGACAGTTACCGTGTGATTCTAACTTGTTATGTACCCTCACCCATATCCGCTATACTCTTTCATGCAGTTTCGGAGCAACAATCTAGTTCTTATTCCATATCCAGCACACCATAGCATTTTGCTCCTTTTAGTTGCTTGCACGTAAGTTTGCATCTGTCTCACTGTGAGTGGATCTAAGGCATCTATGTCTGTGCAGCTTAACGAACCTTTGATGCATATGCTCATTCACAAATGTAAACCCTATTTAGACCGTATTGCAGCATGTTTTTGACTTTCTGTGAATTTCTTGGTGTTGCTGGTATATGCATGTCCTTATACATATTCTAGCCTCCATGTTGGAGCAGAATTACGAGCAGGATAGTGGTGTTCAGAATGCAAAGCAGAATCAATCCGTTTCTCGAGCATTTGGTGCCGCCCCCATCCCCCATTTCCCATGCTACGGGACGACCGTGTGAATTGGGAATGCACATAGCGCACCACTTCTCCCATCCCTTTGCGAGTTGGCTAATTGGCAGAGCAGTGTAGATTGTGGCATTCCGGCTGTACATGTGCAGGTGATGGTGCCACAGGCTCGAGCCCTCCCACTGTTCTTTCCTTCTCTCCTCTTTCCAGGAGGTGTTTAATCTCTTTCTCCGAGCTTTGCCAATCATCAGCTAGGGATGCTCCCTGCGCTGTTGAATCTTGGGCAAGGATACGGATGTACATGTATATAACAGGAAAGACATTATAGATTGCTTGGTTCCAGCTAGTCCAGTAGGTCGCTTGTTGAATTCCAATCATGCAGCCTGTCTTTAGCTATAGTTATACCAATAGTCGGTATCTCTACATATATCTCATACTCCGAAGAATTGGCCTTGGTCTAGATATGGTGTAGAGTATTTGCCTTCTGACAAGTCCATAGCTGCTCTACAGATGTTACAAATGCTTTCTGTGAACTACATATAGGTCTACTTCTAGCTCCGGTTGTTTTTCTCTCCAATCTTTACAACTCACAGGAATGATTCGAGTGTGTTTTAGGGAGGGTGTGTACGTTCTGGCCTTTCTCATTTTGTGTTTTGACGCTTGAAGTGGGTATGGTTTCTTAGCTTAGCTATTGCCTGCGGACTTACACTGTACTAAACGTATTATGTATCCTACTCTGAATGTTTGGAAAAAACTACCACAGATTCATTCCTTTCTTCATGGCATTTTGGTGGGATTGGCGCCGGATTAATCAAGTTTTGGACATTATTTACTTAGGCAGGAAGAATTTGCTTTGCACTCTGTACATTCACTATAGTGTACACCGCTCACTATTGGAGTAGTGGTAGTCCTAGTTCTATATTTTATGATTCCCTGGTAGCTTTCAGCTAACTGAGGGGCTCTACAGCAAAACTAACGAGAAGGAAGGCCAGAAGATACAGCGCACCAGGACGAGAGATAGATACTACTTAGCATACAGAGATCTGCAAGGGAGAAGGAACAGAGCGAAGATCTGCCAGATAGTTTCAGGCAGGGGGAGATGGAGAAAGAACGAGAAGGGTATAGTTAGAGGGAGAGAGAGAGAGAGAGAGAGCAGAAAGGTTGAAAGGATTGGACTAACTAAATGCCCTAGTTGAGACGGAGAAGGAGGCAATCTTCTAACTATGCAGAGTTAGCCCCAATTGGACCAGAACAGAATACTGTGTTTCTCTTTAATCTCCTTCCCAGTATGTTTTCTAATGTATGACATATTGTATCAGAACCAACGGCTATTTCATTCATGTGGACAATTGGCTTTCTAGTAATCTGCGCACCAACCCTTTGACCTTCGAGGCCCTCTGATCGTCTACCCCTAGCCCTGAACTTTCTTTTTGAGATGCCCGGCCTAGAGTCTTTCATCCTTATTTATCGCCATTTGCTATGCAAATTTGTAACACAGACTGGCGCCAGAAGCAGAGGGCCTTAGACAGAAGTTCCTACTTGTCTAACTTTAGCATAATCTGGCCAGCTGGTGTAGATGGGGTGTGGGTGACCACTCTCCCTTACAGCACATCAAAACTGGAGCCACTTGTCTCTGCCATCTCTTGGCTCCAAGAGATGTCCTTTCTCTTGGGGTCAACGTGATCCAGGTAGTTGTAAATGGCCACTGCCAGCACCATCACGCACAGCCCTGCTATGACGTAGCCCGTTGATTCATCCACTGTCGGCTTCCACATTAACTGGTTGTTTGAGTCCAGTCTGCACAGCATCCAGAACAGAGATCCCAGAGGAGCGTTCAGAACGTACACTAGGAGTGCAAAGATAGCTCCCTGGCTGTACTTGATCAGCATTAGAAACGACAGCCCGATTAGGCTGTACAAGGCCCCACTCAGCCAAAAGAGGCCTGCTGGAAGGTGGCAGTTTGGGTCCGGGTTAAAGCCTTCGCTCATGACCGTCCTGTTATAGCCTTCAATGGATGACGGACTTGGACCTTTACCGAACACGCATTTAAACCCGCTGGACATGGCGTATGAAAATTCGCTGAAATCTTTCGAGGTGCCGAACCACGGAATAAAATCGACGAAGAAGAAAATCCCGACCCAGATTACCGTGAAGTACATTATCCAGAACATCAAGGCCGCAGGGTTGATGTCCTTGGCTTGATTTCTCGCTTTCACAAGTTCTTTCTTCATCGCTCCTTCCTCCAGAACGTTCAGTATGGCGAGCGGAAGGGCCGAGAGGAAGAAAATACAGCTCCACAGCGCCTGGTCCAACGTACTCGTGTGGACGGTTTCAGAACTGGAGTACCTTCCAATGCGAAAAATAACTGGTTCCATAGCGATGACCACGCCCATCACCGTGGCCAAAGCGCAGATGAGCTGGGGACTGCTTATGCGTTTGTGCAGTATAACATACCGTGCCACCACACCCATGGGAACGAGAGCAGTGGTGAGAAGAGGCTGGATGTTGGCTGGTGCGTGATCAGGCGGGCTGGCGCTGGTCATCAGCACACCGTAGATTGCATACAAGGCGCCTAAGAGGATAATCCATCTGTAGCCTATCGGGCAGCGTAGAGATGTGGAGCGGTCTCGAGCCCGGGCAATCAAAAGGCACACCCCGTAGACGAAAAGTGGAACAAAATAGTTGAAGAAGAGGATGAAGTACCAGTTGGCTATCTTTACCGGCTGACCACAGACGATGTGTTTCTGAAAGGCTCCTTGGAGCATTGGCTGGACCACCACAGCTCCTACCTGCATGAGAGAATGCAACACGGGAAGCTTCGTTTTAATACATGTGTTAGTAAAACTCCTTATCCCCAGCACTTGAGCGTGCTTCTTTGACTAGAAACGAAAATGTCTCGCAAGATTAGGACTAGGTTTGGCATGCAGGCAACTAGAGCTAACGTGAGATTTTAATGATACTGGCTGGGTTAAAGCTTTCTCCACAACTCTCCCAACTCACCAGCCCAAGTACGCCTTCAATTTCGATGTTTCGGTAACGATACTGTTGCCTTCATCAGGATGTTTTGATAAGAGTGCAGCAAGGTTAGCAAACTTATACAAAGAACAGTGTTACAACTAGAGTATTGAAGGCGCTAAACAGAACCCCACATCATCCACTGGTCTAGAGTTAGAGTGACCGACCATGCAAGAAACACCTGGGAAAGGAAATACAAAGAAGCCTTCCATATTGAGCAAAGGAAGTAAGTGATGAACCGGGATATGGCACTGAAGAAAAGCAGCACCTGGAATGCAGTCATTTTAGAGCCTTGGTAATGTTTTGTGATCTGTTTCAGTTGATTCAACGCTCTCAGGGAAGCATTTAGCAGCTCCAACTTCTCTTGTCGTCACCTCTTTGTCACCTCTACCGGCTTACACGTTTTCTGACCTTAAGCGCCTTCAATACTCCTGTTGCCACCCTGTTTTTTGTCACCTCTACCCTTAAAGTTTGCTGACCTTGCTGCACTCCTATTACAACATCCTGATGAAGGCAACTGTATCGTGGCCAAAACGTCGAAATTGAAGGTGTACTTTGGCTGGTGAGTTGGGAGAGTGATGGAGTAGAGCTAATGTGTGTCTACTAAACATCATACTTCAACCTAATTGCAGGCGAGAATTTATAGAGTGGCCTGTATAGACACTGACATGAAAAGCAGGCAAGTGGAGGGCGCATGAGCCACCGCAGTCCCCTACCTTCCCACCTCCTCCCCATTTTCCCATCCGTCTTCGGTGATATGCCGTGATTCGAATCCGGAGAAGTAAAAAATGGACGTCTGATCATTTTCGTGTCTGATCATATCGAAGTTTGGTGAGATGCTTCACAGGCCTCACGCCCTCGGCACTCGGCCAGAATTTTTTTCGGGCCAGAATTTCTGGTATACGTCGAACCTCAAACTCTTGCTTTTCATTTGTCACCTTAGACAGAAAGGAAGGGAGCAATGACCACAAAATATACTTGTAGGGGATCATCACTGGTGTTTCCAGTACGGTAGTTGCATGCGTACCCCCTCCCCATTTTGCGATCGGTATTCGATGCTATTCCGTGATTCGAACGGAGGAGTAAAATCTGGAAGTCGGATCATTTTAGTGTCTGATCCTTTCGAAGTCCGACGAGAAGCTTCACAGGCCTCATGCTTTCCGCGCTCCGCCAGGATTTTTGTCAAACCAGAATCACTGAAATACGTCGAGGGATTTTTGTCAAACCAGAATCACTGAAATACGTCGAGGCTCGAACTCTTGCCTTTCAATAATCTTCCCTGAAAGAAAGGAATGAAGCAGTTGTGACGATGTGAGCATGCTTACTGATACGGTTGCCTAGTAACGCCGACCGCGAGTATAGCTACGTAGATTTTGCAATGAGTAGCCTTGCTCTCACTCTTCAAATGGCCGACCGCAAACAGCATTTCTGCCGGTCTGGACGCTAAGTTGTAAAAAGCCGCTACAGCTGTAATGAACGTCTGTTGTTGTGTGGTGCTCTAGTATCGTTACAATGGCGTCAGAAATGAACTGATCGCCCAGCATTCAACGCCGGTGATGTTCTCCCTACCGCCGCCCCAACCCCTCGCCATCTACGATCCCCGGGCTGCGAAGAAATGGAGCTCATTCGCCAGAGCGTGGAAAAATTATACGCGCTGGCCACGGGCCTGAGCAATACAGATGAACAAAGTCAAGAGGCAACTTTGCTGACCGTCATTGGCGAGGAGACCAGGGAAGTAATCGCCACTTTCGATTGGACGGATGCTGCCGAGGCGCACCAAAACTGATGAGCCAGTCCTCGCGAAATTCAAGGACTATTGCCCTCCAAGAAAGAACGCTACCTTTGAGCAGTACAGTTTCAATCAACGTATCCAGGAGGCGGGTGAAAGTTATGACCTCTATCGGACAGCTCTCCGCAAGCTGGCGGCTGAGCGGTTGCGCTTCAGTTCGAAACGATCACCCGGGACGAAATACTGGGGGATCGCCGGGTGTTTGGGATCCGTGACACTGATACAGTCCGCGAACGCCTACTGAGGAAATCTGATCTGACTCCCAAGAGAACCGACGAAATCTGCCACGCCGCGGAGAGCCGCTGGCACAGACTATGAAGGCAGTAGAGACGGACAATTCGCTCGCAGCGTCGATTTCAGCAGTTGAGTCCAGGAGGCGGCGAAAGGCGAGGATACAAAACCAGAACGACCCTGAGTGCCGAAATTGCGGTCGAACCCATGATTTAACGGCAAGGGACCTGTGCCCAGCATATGGGAAGAACTGCCAACAATATGGGAAAAGCAGGCATTTTCCGGTGAAATGTCGCAGCGGCCGAGCATCTGCTGTTCGCACCGTGCGCCGAGAGGAGGAGAGGAGGTGCGGGAGGAGTCGACGCACATTTTCTAAGTGTCGGCCACAAGAAAAGACGATGATGAACTGATGATGAACTCACTGATAGGTGTGACGATATATTGCAACTACGATATTATAGCCACGATACTTGAAAAGCTAAAATATCGCCAGACTTTTTGCCGCAACGATTTTTCGTGACGTTCATGATGGCGGGCTTTCTGAACGAGCAAGTCGACCGCGCTACTGCATGCCGGCACTGTAGCATGTGAAATGACGTGCCCGCGGGCTTTAAACCAGGTCGGCGTCCGGCCGTGCTGCTGCAAGCTGCTGCAAACATTAAACAATCCTGGGCGAGAGAGTTGGGCGAGAGGCACTGTTGCCTTCACGGCATGCGTAGCGCGGAGATCTCCGCTCAAGTTTCTCTGAGCATGCTCAAGTTTCAGCGGCCAGCAGAGATGTACATGTAGATCTAGATCTACGCTCCGGGCGGCCGAGATGTCCAGCCGGATACAGGAGCAGCGTGCAAGGTCATACCACTCCACCTGCATAGGAAAGCCACACCAGAGAACAGGCTCCACAACGTACGACCTCAGGCAACACCACTGCTCGCCTGTGGTGGCTCCAGGCTGCAGGTAGGGGGACAATCCGCTTACCGGTGTGGAGAGGAGATCGCAAGTGCTCTTTGGATTGTGTGATCATGGACAACGCAGAAATCAGACCACTCCTTGGAAAGAAAGCCTGCCTGGAAGTGAAAATCATCGACTTCACGGACAACGACGCACTGAATCCACTCCGCAGGGAACAAGCATCAATACCATCAATCCGCAAAGTAGCACCGCACTCTTTGCCCAGTAAGCAGAGTGTGTTGTGGATGTCACGAAGGTTGGACTTTCGTGGCACTTTTTTACGGCTCAGAAATTTTTCCCACCGTGACCTAGCTAGCGTCCTCAAGCAAAATCATACCGCACCAAAAGTCACCCCAACAGCTCTTGGAACACGAACAAGAAGGAAAACTGCATATCCCTTACCCTGGAGGGAGAGCGGGGGGAATTTTTTCTCCCGGATCAAGCACGTGGTGAATTTGACCTGCAAGCGGAAATGTACGTAATTCGAATGACCTGCGGACAGACACACAAACACACACACCCGCACACATAGGCATGGCTGACGGATGGCTGCTCGCCACAAGGACATGATACATGGAAATGCCAACGTCGAATAGAATTTGCCATCTTTGCAACACGGACAGATATCGGAAATGAGCTTAAAGGGACACTGTCACGGGGGCAACTAGGTAAGAGGTTTACTTCTTTTCGTGGAGAAATTGTAGCATTTTCCATTTCTTTCATCGTTTTGGATCTTGGCCATCCTTTGCCATCCGGCTCTGAAACGGGTACAGACCTTCTTCCTTTGACTTGCGCTAAGTGCTGGTGTTTTTTTTGTCTTGAAAAAATTGACTTTCGCGAAATTGTTCTTCTTAGACTTCAGCTTGGCCATGCTGTGAGCTCCTTCTTCTTGAACCGAAAGCCCGCAATGAAAGAGGTACCTTTTTGTGTACTTCATTTGCGCACGTTTTCGTTCAGCCCGGCTTTTTGGCGGCAGAGCTGAGTTCTCGGAATGTCTAGGGCCTGTTCGAGGCTGTGACCTGCCGTCTATTCCCGTTTTGGCTGTCGTCGCCGAAGTGGTGGGTTTCGTAATGTACAGAAGTTCGTCGAACATCTATTGGCTTTGGAAGAGAGAAGGCA
>JAOWAR010194068.1:5000-15395 GCA_028571005.1 Clathrina lutea | reverse complement strand
TGTGTGTGTGTGTGTGTGTGTGTGTGTGTGTGTGTGTGTGTGTGTGTGTGTGTGTGTGTGTGTGTGTGTGTGGCGCAGTAGTGGCCCAGTGGCTGGGTGTTGGATTTGTGATCTAAAGGTTGCATGCTCAATCCCGGCCGGAGGCGAAAAAAAAAGAAAAAGAAAAAAATGGAAAAATGTTGAAAGCTGCTGCTGCTGCTGTGTTGTGTCCTTGAACAAGGCACTTTACTCCCATTGTCTCAGTTCACCCAGCTGTTGAAATGGGTACCTGGCTTCGTCTGGGGAGGCAAAGCACTACCGGTTGCACTGTATACCACCTTAGTGGCTCTGGTCCAGGTGGGACTTCGGGTGCCTACACCAGATATGTTACTGTGCAGCTGTTACCCCCTGTTGCGCATTGGCTCCACCATAGGGGATGGTCTACATGGGCCCATAGTCCTGAAGTAGCGCACAGGATCCTGGTTCATCCAGGCGGCGTGACCAAAAAGTGGCAGCTGGAGTCTTTGCTTTGATTTGTGTGTGTAAATACTCTATCTGTTTGCTGGTGTAATCCATTCTCTGTCTTCGACACCCCTAGCTTCCCAGTCACCCTCCTACCCGCACCTTTCTGACACATTCTCTCTCTCTCTCTCTTGTCCAGCGACTCACTTTCTCCCTGCTTGTGAAATGTATCATGATCATCGCCCACCCACGATTTCAGTGCCTTCTCCTAAAGGTTTTTTTCTGGAAAGAGAAAAAGATGAGCACCCTGCCGTGACACTACCACAGTAAAGCAGGTCATTCAAGGTTGTTCATGGGAAATACACACACGCACACAAACACTTCCCTCTCTTGTCCTTTTGTCTTGCCTCCTCCTTCCTTTACGAACTAGGGAACAGTTTTCCCTTTCTTAAATTTCTGTCAACTTGCAAATTTATCTTTACATTTTCTGCTTCATTTTTATATAAAGTTTGATATTCCAGATGAAAAAATGGGGGTCCCCACGCTATTTTTCCGACGGAGGTGTCATTTTGAAACCCATGTAACAGAAGACCATTTTCTGGTTACTTCAATTTAGACCTAAAATTCAGAGCTCGGGGCAGGTAAGACAATCACAATTTTTTGAAACACTTGCCGGTACCTTGATATTGTTTAGAATCAACTGCGAGTTTGCTCATTGTGGGACAGGTTCCAAAACACACCATATATTCTTTTTGAATTTTGCGATCTTTTCCTGCACTTTTTTCATTCAAATAATGTAGATATCGAAATAAAACAGATATACTTGTATAGATAAAATGATTGTCCGTTAGACTTGTGGTAAAGGTGGCATGCTTTTTCTTGAAGCTAAAATGTTAAAGCCTGCAGACGGCCCGACGGTTTCGTCAGTTGAGGTGTGTGTATGTGTGTGTAAAAGAATATTGTAAAGTGGGACTAGGATGAAGGGTGAAATGCGATATGGTTGTCAGTATGCAATGTAAAAATCACAAGAGCAGCAGAAGGTCCTTTTCATCAGTTGAGGCGCTGTCATGCCGATACAAGAAAAACATCCGACAAGAAACCTAGACATTGCTATGCCCACCTGTTTTGGGACCTCTCTCGAGACAGAATGGGGAACTAAGCAAAGACCACGGGTCCCAGGGCCGTACAGGGTAAGCAAAAGAGGCGAGTAAAAAATGAACGAGAAGAGTGTTTGACCTTTGGCGGTTGTCTGTGTCAGCATTTATTTTTTTGTGCATAAAGTGGTGTGTTTTATTGTAAACTATATTCACCAATACGTCGTCTGGCTTTTCTCATCTTTAGTCAGGCTGGGTTAGAATAACTGGAGATTGTTGCACAATGATTCTTTCTTCTTAATTTCTTGCTGACGGAAAGGCTTGGCTTGACCCGCTGGAGCTAAAGCATTCCAGCTGTCAGAGAATGTCTGAACGAGCCGAAAAGAGAGAGTTTACATTCCGTCAACGGTCAATACAGTCTAGGACGAAATAGTCGCCGATATCTGACCCCATCTAGCGTATCATGCTGCACTTTCAGATTGGTTGGTACTAGAAAACAATGGCAGTTGTGCTCTTACCATGGTTTTGTTCAAGTCAGGAAAAGGTTGATTTCAGTGACATTAGCTTTAGCATTCAAAAAGCCAAATGCGCTGATTAGATAATTGCGCCTGGAATCCAACCTGTCCTTCGTATGTTTTATTTCTTTTTTTTTAAATTGAGAGAGAGAGTGTGGGTACAGTTAGGCTCGCTGCAGAGCTGAGCAATGTCATCAAGTTCAGGTCAGGTCAAAGGTCTGCTTGCAAAACCTCTGGATCCCTTCTAAGTTAACGCTGCCCATCCACCAAAGCCATCATAAGCTTTTGAAAAGGACCTCACTCCGACGCCCTCCTGTACAGCTCCACCACAGGCTCACACGTTTCAAAGAAAACAAGCGATCAAAATTTGGCAAGAAATGTATTCTCAGGAGGCGTTGTGTTTCATGAAGAATGGAGAAAGTGAGAAATAATCCAATACATGTGTGAGGTGATTATCATGACTGAGTAAACTGAAGCTTAATCTTTGGCATAAGGCAAATAGAATTGAACAAGAAAGGGAAAGCGTAAAATGAGGTAAATGAGTGTAATAAACATAAGAAAACAATAGGAACGCACATGCCATGCACTGGCACTCAGGCAAGAGTCATTTCCTATGCGACGAATCCATTCAACACTGTTACGGCTTTGGTGAGGACAATGAGTTTTCCTGGTGTGCCCCACACCTCGGCACCCTGGCTGACAACTCCTGACTGAACGAAACGGCATGACTGGTCTTCGTAGCTGAAGGCTTCGATTCCGCAGTCACCTTGGCAAGCATCCTGGCGTCCGCCGTCTTATGTCGCCTGGCAGCTGCCACCTTGAAGAGGACTGAATCGCTGGCACTGGATGATATCTCGGGCCCAGTTTTGCCAGCACGCAAAGAAGCATTTGCAGCTGTCGTCATAAAGCACAACCGATCGGAGGAGGTCGCTTGATGTCCACTGCTCAATGGTTGCTGAAATTACTGTTGTGGCTAACTTCCAGCGTTGCTGGCTAACCTGAGTTTCATATAACACAAAACTTGCGCGGTTTAGCGGAGAGTAGACAGCTGATGGACTGCTGATAGGACGATAGCCAAAGTTTGTCCCTCGCTTGTAGAACCGACATGCTCCCGACGTCACTCGCCCTTGAGAAAGATGAACACCACGAGCCCAGATGTAGTGGTGCGTAACACCGTTGATTTGTGGGCTGGTTGTGTAAAATATCTGAACTCTGTCACGAGATGGGTCATAGTAAGCGGATAGCCCGTTTCCACGGCGAGCCGGTGTGCCGAAGCGAATCACGGCCGCTGGAACAAAGCGGAATTGTGTCGCTGCAAGCTTAGCCACGACGACGACAGACCTTCCGCTGAGCAGCTCAGCCCGTCTTTCTTCAGGGGGTTGGCTGCTGCACTGAGCAGAAAACACACCTCCTCTATTCGCAAGCACCTCCCGCCCTGCCTCAAACACTATATAAACTCCTCTCTGCCGGCTGTCCCAGACAAGCCGAGGGCTAGTCGTGTTTCCGAACACCTGAAAGTTTAAACTTCCGGATGAAAGGAACCGCCCCACCTCACGGAAGTACACAACATGAACAACAGAACGCCTCTGCTGTTCAAAGAGGACGACGAAGGAGACGGTGAAACCTCCTAAGGCAGGGTTAAAGATGGCGCCACCGAGTGTCACATGGAGGGACCGGGCACGAGCAATGATGTGGTGCTGAGTGTTGGAACCGTTTTCGAACACGTGGCATCCGACGATAATCCGCTTCCCGCTGTTGATGGCGGGGGTTTGCAGCTCATACACGACAGAAAAGCCCCTAATTAGCGGGTTGAAACCGACCTGTGGGTTTTGCCGTACACCTGTAAAAGAAGAAGAAGATATAATAAAGAGGCAGAATTTAGCCGGGAAATGGACAAGAGGTTTAAACCAAACTTGTTCATGGTTGTTCAAAGATTTTGTGGAAACAAGCGAAATGGGGATGCAGATGGTGGAGGGGGAGAAATGGAAGGAAACTGCAGAATGGCTGTCTTTGTCATTTGCAAACACAAGAAAGAAAGAAACAAATTGCAACGAGAAAAGCAATATGAAGATATCGAGAATTTTGTAATATGGGCTGCTCCTGCCGGTTATGTTTTGCATGGCTGCTCTTGCCCCTTAAGGCTGGAATTACTGCGCTCACAAGAGCCAAAGGAATTGAGTTTTCACCTTGCGGAGTGTGTAGCGTCAAATGCTTTCGCCAAAGTCGATCACCCCTTGGCGACAAAAGAGCTGCGAAGACATAGTCTGGTCGGCCATCGACAACTCCGTTAACGACATACGCATCAACATGGTAAACCACCAGTGTGTTACCGGTGTGTGGATTGCGTGCAATCTGAAGGAACAACGAGGAAACAGAAAGAAGCATTGAGAACATAACTCGTCTGAATGTTCATTTCAGGGTTTACATTAAACATTCAGCAGAATCAAGCACACACCAGGGAAACTCTATACTCAATGAGCAACTGAAGATAAGATATAACCTCACGAAAGAAAATAAGTACTGTTTCTGTTCTCATGAAATCATGTGATATCTCGCAGTCTCTTTCGACATTACAGGACTGCTGCAGATTTACAGAAAAGCCTAAATCCGGCGCGTGTGCTCAAGCTTGGCTGCCATCGGTGTCGTACTGTATGAAGAACATCTCAACTGGCTGTCTGATTGTCACAGAAAACATCGTTTCTCAAATAGAAATCTCTCTTTTCTCTTTCAGTTTTCGTATGAACTTTTTGTTTTGGAGAGCCTGACTCACACTCGGACTGCCTGGCCGGCCAATGCCTAGGTTTGAATTCAGCAGAATGGGATTTCCAGCAGGTGCGTAGTCCGCAACAAAGACCAGTGGAGGCGCCGGTTTGACAAACCTAAACTCCGTTTCAGGAGAGGAGCAGACAGGCGTGACGGCGTAGTACAAGCATGAGATGGTCGGAGGGTTTCTGTCCAACCAATATCGGCCCAATGGCTGCCCTGCAGAAAGGAAGAAATATCCGTAACTTAGCGAAATTTTATAAATTTAATCGCCTTGACCAGACAATCTCACAGCTTCGAAGAACGAGTTTAATGGAACAGTAACATGATTTTGGCAAAGTCACGGACTTGTCTTTTCATGTGGAAGCGCAAATTAGCGGTTTTAACGGTCATGGCCATACACATATCCAACTGAGAACGCAATGAACGGCAATAAGCTTACAAGACCAGTCTTTACCCGACACAGGCTAGATCTAAACGCTTGGCTCCCAAACTACGCTATGGAATGAAGTCAGCGCTGAGTTTGAAGTGAAGAAAACAACAGAAAGAGCCACACCAAAACAACGAAGAACATTGAGAGGACTGCAGTGTGAGGTCTGGCAAACTCCAAAGGCCAGTGGTTGATGCACACACACACACACACACACACACACACACACACACACACACACACACACGTGCACACGGCCAGATTGAAGAATTTAGAGTACCAGTCAATAAAAGACTCTGATTGAGGAGCATTGTCTGATGATACTGTCAGCAGACTGCAGGCTGCTCAAGGACAATAAGAAAAGAGGAACAAGACGAAGAATGCCAAAATAGAACTGCAAAAAACCCACGTTTGCCTCACCTCCAACTGCTCGCACTTCTCCAATCGGCTGGAGGTTTCTTGTGCTGTTAAACCACACTGGTTGTCGATAGATACGGTAGGCAACGATTCTTTGACACGCTGGTGTACCCTCAACTCCAGCTGCGAGTCCGTTCCAGCTGACACCCACCCCAATTTCTCCTACCTGGCTGGAGTCAACACCCTGTACAAGAAGAGGATGTTGAAACGTGCCAGACTGTCGCCGTTGACGATTGTGCTCTGTCTCTTTGTTACCACCAACAAAGACCTCCTCTCCCTCATCTCCTTTTTCGTGCAGTGGTAGGTGGACTGATGCTGCTGAAGCTGCGAGCCTTGGAATATTTCTCTTCCTTCTCCCTGTTGTGTGTTCTGCCTCTGACGATAGTAACTTCTGAAGCTTGACCTCCTCGGCAGATGGTTGGTGTGAAGGAATAGGGTGACTGCTGCCGTGAAGTAGCAGGTTATCTCTGGATGACTGTTGACTCAGGTCATCGCTTGAGGTGCCGTGAACCCCATTTAAAACTGAAGAGTAATAAAACACTAACTGGTTTATTTCTGACACCTGTAATACCTCAAATGGCCTATGCCGACAATGCTATTCTTTCCACTCAACCACTCATATTAGACTAAATAAAAGCAGCAAATAGGGTAACCATGGCTACCCATGAACCATGATGAAAGGCACACGTAATAAAGTCTGTTCCTGACTGGAGCAGAGTTATGAGAGAAAGAAAAGGTGCTTCCGAAAGGACCAGTCTTTTGAAACCTTTTAAAAAACTATAGCTAGACGTTTTTCCAGCATTGCAAGTGGCTTCCTCAATAGTAAAATGATTTCTCACTACTGGTAAAAGGCTTTGAAAGACTGGTGAAGTTTTGAGGCTTGCTTCCTTACTCTAAAAGTAATGCTTTTTCAAGTTCAGACAAAATATATAGTTTTTGTCCATAGTTCAAAAGTGATTTCAGGTTGTATCGCAAAATACGTTCTGATTATTTCCCATACTCATCACCAAAGAAAGGTCCACTTGTTCCATTGCTATGACTATCAAAATGAGTTCAGCAATCTTGCCTTTGTTTCGCTTAGGAGATGGCGTTAGTATCTTCTAGAAGAGCGATGATAAAGCCTGGCTCGAAATCTTTACGAAGTATGTTCAGATGGGTATTCGCAAGAACATCGATTCTTACCAATGGTTGTGATGATCACCAGCAAGGCAGGGCCAACATGCCGTACTAGAGTCATTTTGGGCCGAACCTGAACACCACTCCTCTTCACGAGCGATTGATGGTCGGAAAGCAACTCCTAGTGTTCAGGCGAAACGATTTCTCTGCCGGATTGAAACCACAGTCAAAGAATGGTGATCTACACGCTCTCTCTCTCTCTCTCTCTCTCTCTCTCTCCCTCTCTCTCTCTCTCTCTCCCTCTCTCTCTTTCTCTCTCTCTCTCTCTCCGTCCAACCCGCGAATCACTTACATCAGAAAGATATCCGCAGACACTCAATACACCTGGACCTTTCGACCCACCGTCAAAGCTTCAGCCGACACGTGTTCTGGAGTCTCGTGACAGCCACAGCAAACTTCGGCCTGGAGGGTCCGCTCCTTGCCTTCGGAAAAGGAAGAGCAGCTCCTGTCCTTTGGTCAACGATCTCAGCGTTGTGGCGAAGGGAGAAAGAGCGAATTTGGCAAGATCATGAGCTGATTGCTGGACTTGTGATGATGAGAAAGAGGATTTCGCGTGCTTTTTATACCCTGCAGCGTGCGCCTCTGGCTCCACACCGCTGACAGGCCGCATGCAGCCGCTGCGCAGTGCGGGCTGTCCCCGCCATTCATCTGTCACGGAGCGCGGCCGGTAAGGCGCCATCGCCATCGCACTGTGTCACAGCCGAGCATTGCCGATTCAGCATCGCCTATTCAGTTTCCTTTTTCTTAACCCTTCAGCACGTACGTGCCTACAGGAAAGCAATCCGCTTTCGACAAGCAACCTACGATAAACTCAGATCCTCCAGGCCAATTTCAAGGAAGAAGGAACGCACGCCTGGATCCATACTCGTATAGAACGCGATCGAGTCTTGGGAGAAACATAGTTACATTACGGACCCGACTTCTTGTAATACTAACTGGTGACGCCAAGGGGGCTTTGACCCGTCTCACCACAGATCGAATTGACGAACGTGTAGGGACCAGTTCCCAGAGACTTGGCAGTTATTTTCTGGGTGATTCTCCCGTCGAATGGTTTGGAGCTCTCATTGTCCTCCCAACCGATGACCTTGCCTTTCTTTTTCGTCAATTGCAATGCTCCCAACTCGACAATTTTGGCTAGCTCTCTTTATGCAGGCCTGGGGCCTGGGGCAAGCGATTGATCTTTGAACCCTAACTCGATTCCTAGGGATTTTCCATGTCCAGCGAGAAGCGTGGACTCAACTAAAACTAGGGACAATGGTGAGCACTCAGACAATGCAAGATCCGAATATAGGCCGAGCAGAGAAAAAGAGAGACAGAGAGAGAGGAGGGGGTGGGGTGGAAAGATAACAAGTTGAGGTGAGCCCAGAGCGGAGGACGAAAACAGGAGTGATGGACAGGGGAGGGTCAAACGCCCTGCGTCAAAAGACTCTACGGCTGCTATTGAGAATTTCAGTTTGGCATAGACCTCGAAATCTTTAGCGGTTTGAAATGTTCTCTTGTGAAAAGTTTGCACTCCAAAGGAAAACCCCGCCGAACATGAAACAGTTCTATTGAGCAGAGCTGCAGAATTATTCCATCGCTGATTATTGTAGGGTGCGTGGACCACACGAGACGAGGCCAAGGTAACGTAGATTGGTAATAATTATTCTTGGAGATGGCTTGCCAAAAGAAGCTTCCCTGCCCGCGGCCAGGAGTGCCAGCTGAGGCAAAGTTAGACTGGAGATGGGCTTGAGTAATTTGATCTACATGGTGAGCGCAATGAACCACTGACGTGGCTGAAAATAACTTTTCTTTCTTCTTTTTTAAAGCCAGCGATGGACACACGCCAAAGAAACTCCTGCCAAATCCGATTGCGGGTCTCGTAGAGAAACCATCAAGTGGCCATGCTTCAAAATTGCGCCACAAAAAAATCAAGGCTCACTTTTGAGAATCGCCAGTGGCCCCTTTGAAAGGCTCAATTGCAATGTTCTGACGCCAGCACTGATTGGATATTCCTGCAAACAATTTTCAGAGGGTAAGTCCCTCACTACATCAGGCTTTAATACATTAGAACCTGATCTACTCAGTCTAGCATAGCAGCTTTAGCGACAACGTCTCGGTAGGGTTTCCCCTGCCTTTATCATAAAAGGCTCTGGCAATTATGCCCACGCGAGAAGACTTACTCGACCAGGCTCGAATGATCCTGTAGGCTATATTTAAACGAAAAGAAAGATGACGCTCTCGTCCAACAAAATTAATGGGCAAAGTTGAGAGTTCATCGCGATGGGATAAATTCCACAGCCCACTAGGCCACGAAATGACACAGGACATGAGCCAAAGTCTCCGCAATCCGCCACAGCATGAACTCACAACGTGAAGACCGCACCCGGGAAAAAACCGGTTTGATGTGCAGACATATAACCACAGACTTTTCGAAAAAAAGACGTACACTGGTACAAGCCTACTAGGCTGCCAGTTCTTAGCGTCCCCTTCTCTCTCACCCCCGGGCTGATATTTTTCAGGTGAAGATCAGAAAGATCCAAAGGAAAAAAGCTATCCTTGATCCTTTAGCTTTTTTTCTCCTTCCGGCCACATCGATCCAAGCTCCACGTCCAGGCCGGTCCACTCCGATGAAAGAAAAAGATGATGGCTCCGCCGGCGGACGACTCTACGGAAGAGTGCTACCCGGAAACGTTATATTGTATCCGGACACTCTGTTCCTTCAAACACCCATGTCGTTCATTTACAAGTAGTACTAGGTCGCTCCACTGAGTCGCAGATCTAGAGCGGAGATCCTGCTATCCTGAGCGTTTTCTAAAACGCTCACCGAAGTGGAGCATAGCATAGCGGAGTCCTGTAAAATGAAGCCGTCAAAAATGCGGAACCGGGTTAGTCGTTTGAACCGTTAATTTTCAAAGGTGATCATGAGTTGCAAGCGGAGAGCTCCGGCTCTAGGGTTGCGGTTGGAAGAAATTCTAGCCTGGAAAATCCCCAAGGTCACACCATCTTGTAGATTCAAAGATAAATGCTATGTCAGAGCTGTTGGTCAACATGGTTAAACATCCCTTCCACAGAGGGTGTATTTAGCAGAAGAGGCTATTTGAATTTTTGAAAGAGAAACAGAAGAGAAGAGGAGAGAAGGGAAGAGGGAGGGAGAGAGAGAGGGGGGGGGGGGGCAGGCAGGCATTCAGGCAGACAGACAGAAATACAAAGAAAGACAGAGAAAAAGATACACAGAGAGACAGAGGGAGAGAGAAAGAGACAGAGAGAAAGAGAGAGAGAGAGAGAGAGAGAGAGAGAAAGAGAGAGGGAGAGAGAGAGACAGAACAGAGCAAAATAACTGAGGTGTTCTTACTTCTTCGGTAAAACCGCAAGAAAGAAAACGCGAATGAAACGCTTCTGTACCTTGACCACCTGAAAACGAACAATGGACCAACGCAAAAAACAAAGGGGTCATTTGGGAAGCTTTTGAAAGCCTGAGAGGAGAAACACAAGTCCAAACGACAAAGGAAAAGGGGTTGTGCCAAAACCTTTTACAGCTGCGACACATCCATTTCGTATTGAAGGACTAGATTGGACT
>JAOWAR010193957.1:0-15412 GCA_028571005.1 Clathrina lutea | reverse complement strand
CAGCAAAAGAATGGTACTGCCACCATTCAAAGTAAATCTGTAGTGAGCGAACATTGCTTTTGGGCGCCATTTTTGTTTCAACCATGACTCTGAAACAGTGAGGAGTTTGAAGGTGCATGTGTTTTCTTTGGCTTGTCTTGAATAGGTTCTTTTCGTACTTTGAAAGCAAAAATGCTCACGTTTCTTAGTTTCAAAAATAAGGTCCAGGGGCGTGGCGCCCTTTAAAGAAAACAGTTTTCCGGTGTAACAACACCAACACCAGCTCTTGAAAGTACGTCCGTCAACCAATAGATAGACCGTTTTAGAAAAAACTTAAAAGTTTTCTTATAGTCAAGAGAAGAAAAGTTCAAAGGCAGAGTGGGGGAAGTGGCAGCTATAAACAACTCACAGACTAAACTAAAAATGCTATGGCAAAACAAAAAATAGCACACTGAGGGGAAACGATTACAGACAAGGCAAGGACTTTTAGTCTCATCATGGACGTGTGGTCTTCCACTCGACAACCTAGAAGACAAACTATTTTCTTAGGTGGTGATCACCTTTGCAAAGCTCTCTTTTCTCTGAAGATGAAGGCGTGGTTAGTGTTTACTTTTCAGGGTGGACCGTTCAAAAAAGTCTGTACGTACAAGTTCATATCGCTAATGACATGAAGTTGTGGTCAATGCATTTCCCTCAACTCGACTCTGTCCATTTGTCAGGATTTTTGAGCACTTCTTCCTCCACAGTACGAGCGATGCTCCCCAGAAGCTCGACCATCCACATGCCTGCCGGCGCATCCATCAGACTCATCGCGGTAGAGATAGTGTTGGCAAGGCGCGAGATATCGGGCTCCACAAATCCGTCCCCATCGTTGTGGGGGCTGCCCGGACCACGGTAACTGCACCTGAACGCCCAGTGTGTCAGGGGAGCTGGGTTGAGGTGCTTGCTGCAGCGAATTTGAGCTTTTTGGTTAATTTCAAGTCTTCCTTTATCGCCGCTTGGACATCTTCCACACACCCATCGGTATTTGTCTGGTTTTCTGCAGCAAAAGTGTGAGTACCACCAGGGTTGTGTAAGACCTGCAACAGCTTTGGGTGGCTGAAAATCGAAGCAACCCGCACAAATGGGGACCATTTGCAAAACTCCTTCAGACACACGAACTTGGATGGGCTAAGAAAACAAAGGGTTTAAGCTAAACGATTGTATCTTCAACTGTACCCCAATTCACTTAGCCTGAAAGCAAAGACAAGAACGAAGAAAATTTAATGAAGCTCAAACTCCGTGCCGAGACCGGGACTCAAACCTGCGGCACAAAATCGCCTAGCAGACGAGAATCACCTGACTATCCGCTCCACCATCACGTCATCCTCAAAAAAGGATGGGCAATGGCGCAGTTCCAAGTTCAGGCTATCTCGTCCACACGGGTCCGCGGTCAAGAAGTTGGTAGTAGCGAGGGAAGGCTGGACAGTTAGCACGTACAACGTGATTCGAACCGACCAGCCCCGAAAGAAACACTCAAAGCCGAGCTAGCGTGGTCAGATTGGAGAGAAAAGATGTGACCACGCACGGAGGAAATATATTGATCGAAGAAAATTTAATGAAGCTCAATCTGACCACGCTAGCTCGGCTTTGACCGTTTCTTTCGGGGCTGGTCAGTTCGAATCTCGTTGTACGTGCTAACTGTCCGGTCTTCCCTCGCTACTACCAACTTCCAGAGCGTGGATCCGTGTGGACAAGGTAGCCTGACAAAGAAACTGCGTCATTGCCCATCCTTTATTGAGGATGACGTGATGGTGTAGCGGATAGTCAGGTGATTCTCGTCTGCTAGGCGATTTGGTGCCGCAGGTTCGAGTTCCGGTCTCAGCACGGAGTTTGAGCTTCATTAAATTTCTTCGATCAAAATATTTTCTCCGTGCATAGTCTTATCTCTTTTCTCCAAAGACAAGAACGGCTGGAATCTGGACATATGTTTACGTCTAGATCTCAAGGCAACAGGTGGGCACATACTGATCTTCTGGAGGATTGCAACCCCACGCGAAGCATTCCTTTGAGGTGACCGGAACCCACTTGATTCCGTTCATCTTTCCTTTCGTCTGCAACAGCCCGACTTGACCAGAGTAAAAATCATTGAACCGTGTGCTGATCCAAAGTAATGTTGATAAGAAGTCCTTCCCCAGGAACTAACATCAACGCTTCCTTTTGCCCCTGTCGATGCCGGGGGAAGACTTACAACGTACTCATTGCGCAGCTGTTTGTCGAAAGACTTCCCACCGCGCGCCACGTAGATCTATGCCCGGCGCGTGCACTGAGCTCACCGCGCGACACAAATTGCCTATTTCAGAGCACGTACCGTTTCAGCAATTTGGAAGGGCCATTGTCACCGAAGAAACTTAACCCTAACTAAAGTCCCACGCGCTGGCTTGAAAACGACGCACGTGACGAAAAATAAACTCTTTGTCCCGCGGCGAACACGGTACCATCAGCGGCTAATTGACGCACGGTGAAAAGTCTCTCCACAATCAGTCGCGACGCCACTGCAGAGACAGGGTGTGGCTTCTTTCCTTCTTCCCGTACCTGATTGACCGAAAGTTTCGATCATGATGACCTCAGGACCAGGAAACTGACTTTCCTGTTTTACTCGTTACTCGCAGGACCTTAGCTGTTCAGGGAGCAAGGCAGGACCAGAGTGGTTCGCCAGGAAAATGGCCGCTTGCGTCCAGCGCACGATCTGCTGGAACGGAACGGCTGTCGGCTGTCGGCCGTCCGACCTCTGCTCGGTGATGCGCGTGCGTTCTGTGTGTGTTCCAACTCGGAGCACTCGTACGTCCCGACTGCCTTAGAAGCTTGTGCTGCAATACCGATCGGATCTGGGCTGATATTGACTTGAGGTATCACCCGATCTGGCAGCCCTGATCTTGATGGCCGTCCTGCCAGCTCCGTGTCACGGCCTGTCTCGAACTTTCATGTCCGGCGAAAGCCTCAGGAAGAAATGCCCGCGCACTCGGCGGCGAGACAAGTTCGGCCGCGCCCGCCGGACCTGCGGGCAGAGAAGTCCTACTAATTGCTAACGTCAAAGCGCTAGGCTCGCATTCTTAATGCGACGGCCAGCATTACATGCCAGTAACATGCAGTAACGCACCAATGGACTGGGGAAGCCCACCATAGAAAGTACGATTTTAACATGAAGGACAGAACTTTTATCCTTTTTCCTCTCTCTCTCTCCTTCTCTTTCTCTTTCTCCCTAGACGTTCAACCCCGTCTAGAAGGAGATACCAAGGATTTCGGAACAAAAGCATTGTGCCCAAAACTTGTTCGGTCTACATGCTGAGTCCCAGGCGCGTACCCTAATCGCAAGAATTGCGCGAAAAACCAAAGCCCGGGCAGCTTTGGGTTTTTTTTCTTGCGGCTTTCACGACTGGCCAGGTCGATCTTAGTCGCTCGCAGAAGACTTACCAGGTAAAACAATATTGCATGTACTCAGCGAGAGAAACGCACAACGTGTTGAAGTGTATTTTATTCTTTGTGACAATGGCTTCCAAAGGGTACATTCATTCATCTTTTACGGTACCTTTCTCCTGAAAATCGATGGCTGCGAAAACTACCGTAGTCACCACCCTAGGTACGCCCCTGCTCAATAAGCTGAGGCTCAAGCCGGTGCCTGGTGTTGCACAGACACCCGTAGCCACCGTGCACACCAATACTGAAACAAGTAAAATAACATCGTTTGGTCGCTGGTTGGGGATAAGGGTTCTTTATACCTGTAATGGTTGAAGCATCGGTCGGGATGTAAAGCACAGCTTGACAGTGCATATTGGGAATGTCCATCTTACCACTGCATGAACCTCACTTTCAAATCGATCAGATGTGCTAGTCCCATCCCACGGAAGTCTCGGGAATACCAGCATGTTTTTAGTCCGAACACTCGTTGTTCAAGTTAGGCTTTGCGGCATTCTCAATGAATTGGCTGACCAACCCAACTAGGTACCCATCAGCGGTCAGGATACTTTTGATTCGCTCGAGTTCGCTGCCTGGTGAAGAGGTGTGTCTGTCAGGCACTGATCAGATTGATCATTTGCCGACGTGGACTGAACGATGCGCACTTTGTGCGTTATCCGGAAAAAGTCGTCTCACTATCGCGCTGAAGTTCATTCTCCTAACAGATGGTCGTTCTTTGACTGTCAGTACATCCAAGATTGGAAGCTTCCCGTCCGTTCTGCGTTTCCCGGCCCTTCTCCTTTTCTTTTCTTTTATTTATGTTTTAAGAACTTTCATCACTCTGATTTGCACTCACGAATACACAAGCCCTCTGCTCATGATTACTACCTCTCTCACCAGTGCACATCACGCAAGCTCATGACACACTTCCATTTGTCTTTCAATCACGGTATAATGTGTGTCCATGGGCATATGGACATTCGTGTCACAAAGGCAAAAGAAAATGCACTTATACAGAGAGCTGTTCTGCACGGGCTTCCAGCTTCAGCTCAAGCTGAAAAGGTAGGGTAAGATAGGAAGGGAGCCAAAAATGTGTGGAGAGAAATTTTAAAAAATCTTGAGATCCGGAAGTGGAAAACAGGAGGGAGAGAAAGAAGATAGGAAAAGAGGAAGAACAAAACATGCATGGCGGAATTACAGGTGCTAGTTTTGAAACAACGTAACGCTCACGCGGCCAGGTCGACGGTGTGAGGATCAGAAAGGCAATTGGTCCAGCTACAAAAGACTAAGAGGGATAATGGTAGTAGCAACTCGTGCAACACTAAAAGGTATATCTAACATTTAAAAAACGTAAGTTAAGCTATTCTTATGGCAACACACCACCTTTTGTTTTCGGCGGTCAGTAGATAATGGTGTAGCCTACTACTTGTCAGTCAATGAAAAGCAAGTTGTTTTCTTTCCCTAGCTACAACCTGTGCTCCCTCATTTCTAAACTTCACTTGGCAGACGGGTCTTTTTCATCCTTCAAGACTGACAGCTTGACTCTGTACATGCTCACATAACCTTATGACTAACTAAAATGTTTTGAAGAAGAAAAGCCAGCCAGTTTCTTGTCCCATCACTGCACTCAATTCTAAGAATTCTATGAGGCGTACTTCATCCTCCACAATACGAGCGATGCTCCCCAAAAGTTCGATCATCCACATGCCGGAAGGCGGATCTAACAGATTCATCGAGCATGATGTTGACAAGTCGTGTAATATCGGCCTTTACATAGCTGTCGCCATTTTGGTGCGCGCTGCCCAGACCGTGGTAACTGCACCTAAACAACCAGTCTGTCAGGAGGACTGGGTCGAAGTGCTTGTTGCAGCGAACTTCTCGGCCTTTTGGTTAATTTGAAGTCCTCCATTCTCGCCGGGGGGAGGGCAATGTCCAGAAGTCCATTGATATTTGTCTGGTTTTCTGCAGCAAAATGGCAAGGACTGTCAGTGTTTGGGTGCCCGTTTGTTTGGGACTTGACTACGTTTGGGTGACTCTCAACACTGGCCGAAACAAATAGAGCAATAGAGGACCCAAACACCACCAGAAACACAAGCACGTACTGTCTAAGGAGACAAAGTTCTTCTCTGCGTGTCAAGATCTACCGAATCTAACTCAGCAATATTAATGCAAAGAGAGGATTCGCTGACGTAGGCGAAGAATCTTAACTACATCACTATTAAGGCGACCAACCGTACGTACAGATGCGCTGGAGGATTGCATCTCCACGCGAAGCATTCCTTCGTGGTGACCGGAACATATACTTTAGCCTGGTATCACTCATCTTCCTGCTCCTCTCTTGTTAAATTGCCCGACGGCCGGGCCAGAGTTGGTTAAGATGCCAATCGAAGGAAGAACAGATGCTTCTGCAACGAACCCACGTGTTTTTTCTTGCGGACGCCGGAGGAATGGCGTCACAGTGTACGCCCTGCGACCGATCCACTGGAGCCTCGGGAAAGTCTCACCGAGCGCATGTCGATTTTCTTCATACGCAGGTTAGGTAGGAATAAGCACGGCGCTGGGAACCAGGAAATGTGAAGAGCGCCATTGAAAGTCTTGGCAATGAACCGGGTCACACTTACAAAAGTTTGTGACGCGGTTCATCGTTAATTGGACTTTCGATGGCCTTCTCAGCGCATGAAAGTTCATAGTTCTCAGCTCGGGCGGCAATTCCTGAACTGCCTGGGAAGGAAGTGCGCATGCACTCGGCCAGACTGGTTGCTGAGTGCATCATTGCAGGGGCTGGCGGGATAAGGCCCGAAATTGCCAGTCCAGCTAGTAGAACTCGCGCAAATGAATATGCAAGCTGCCAGTCTCAAGGTGCCTGAAGTTCAAAACAACCCACGCATACTACGAAGCGCATGCGCAAAATTGAACCCGAGTTTACCACAAGAGGAACACTTTGCCCCTTTTCTACCTCCATCTCTCCCTCTATCTCCCTCGCTCGGAGACCCATCGAGTTACTGCCATGGAGACTGCTTAGGGAAGAACATCAGCAAGAATGTCCAAAGCACGTACAACGCAGTCGAGAACTCATCGCGCCGCTCGACCTTATCCTCTTCAATCTCCTTGGCAGTGTTCGCAGATGGCATACGGACGCTTGGCCTACTCTTTCCCTGGAGTTCAACTGCCCTCATTGCCCAGGCGAGAAAGCAGTCCGAGCAGAGTTCGCGTTTGGTAAGTGTCCTCGAGAGAAACACACCTGCCCTGCTTTTAGCCAATATTGGTAGTTAACTTTCACGATTACTCTGCACTAAGAAATATGTACACAATGGCCCTATCGAGCGCGCGAGGAGACTATGGAAAGGAAGGAAAGCTTACCAACGAATAGGCGCTGAACCTGAGTAGATAAGCGTAGCACTTCCGGTATGCGCCTACGATTAGTTTTTAGTTGGGTCCATCACTAGCGCCGATGATGTCCTGCTTCTCCCTCTACTTCTGCCGTGCCAGCGTTGGCGGACGTAATGCTTAGTTGTATCTCTTTCTTGGTGTTCTCTTCCTCGAGAAAGAATTTAGTACTTTAGTGCCTTTATTGACCTTTCTTTGTCTCTCACCAAGGGCTATCGGTAAACCGACTTTCGTTTGGCGAAACTAGCGCACGACGACAAGGCCCTGTAGCATCATGTACCGCGCAGGTTCACGACCATTTTCTGGCTCATCGCATAATTTTTGTAAGGCTAGCAAGGCTTCCACTGTCAGACGCTGAGAAGAGACGACTGCACGGAGGAAATTGTTAAGCAGCTTATCCTAGAATACGTAACGCATCTATCGATCGAGCTTGCAGGTGCTATCCGCTTTTATTCAGGTGAAATGCTGCAAGTGTTTGTTTAGGTTCCATTGTGGAAAAACAATCTTTCATTTCTGCTGAGCGTGAGAAGGCTTGCTTTGGTTGAGGATGGCCGAGTGCGAAGAACCGTTGGCTGTGAGATTTGCAGCACCGAGGGAAGACGGAATGCAGAAAATGTTAGAATCCGCCGTCCCACCAAGCACACTAGAGGCTACTCAAATGTGGATGCCCAGAGCAACGCATTGAGATTGACCCTGCCACCTGTTCCTCAACGAGGTACTGTGCAAGTAATACCCTAGTCTTCGGACAAAGAAGGGAGAACTTTACAGGAAAGCGAGCTATTTCGCTGCACGACCCGCTGTTCACAGGAGGGCTCACGAGCTGAACCGTCCGTTCAATATTTTCGAGAGCAGATCCTTTTCGCAATCCCATCTGGTGTTGGACGCTACTTTAAAGCTGTCAAAATGGTATACCAGCTGCTGCCCTGGGGCAGTCACGCTCAACATCCTGAAGGCGCAAGGGACCCAAAGTCTGTCTTCTATTGGCTGAGAAGCCTCCGAAGCTGGATAAACCTCGAGATGCAGAATGCAAGCTGGTGGCAGAATGCCTTGACGAGAAATCTACCACTACCACCACAACGAGGTCGAGGCAACCACCAGCGCTGGATATGGTGAGGGTTCAAAAACTGACCACCTCGAAGGCTTTCAGATCATTGAACCAGGCGCAATGTTCAACAACTTGACCATGAACGTTGGATGAGTAGGGCCAAAAAAAACGTTTTGAGCTTGTCTCGTTCATTTCCAAGTGCAAAGAAAAGGCAGGTCGCTGATGGCTCTGAGGAGATTTCTGCTTCTATGTCTACTTGTACCGCTTTTGATGCTCAATTCTAAAGAAAGGATGTAATACGGTAATAGATGAGATTATTGACCTGTTACAAGGTCAATATCGCGTCATCTTCACCTGTTGTGAATCTATGCGTGCAAAGTGGATTTACGCAATATTCACTAAGACAGGTGAGAGATTCTACAATTCTCTTAAAAATTTTATTCCACCTGATTTTTTGCCTATCCTTTTCGACATAACAGCCAGAGGTTTTATTCAGCAGTCAAAACCTGTCGGTTCTAATTAATGAGTTTAATTTTTTTTTCTTGCTAGAGTGTTTATTTTTCCTCCTCAATTTGATCTCATCATTCTGAGCAAGGGTTTTCTAACTCAATAAATACCTGCTCAGACGTATTTATAGTTCATAAATACCTCTGCAGAACACAATCAAAGTACAGCACGGAAGACCCCTAAAATTCATATATTGTGCTGACAGAAACACCTGGATACGGACCAAAGGAACAAGGAAAAAGGACATCTTGGAAGTACTTGCTGAGATGCAACTTGTTGGCTTCCGAAATGGACTCTTTGTGCTGGATGGGTCTTGCTTTGCCTTCTACTTTACACTTCTTCAATACTGCGTCCAACAAACGGTACCTTGAACCAAATTCGGAGTCACAATGAAGGTTGAATGGTCTTTTCAACGCTGTCAGTTGCCTTTGAACAGTGGAGCAAGCCGCAACATAGCTGCTGCGTTGGTAAACCTTGCCCTTCTTCGTTCTGAGTCCGAGTAGAAAGATTTAAGGCATTCATTGAGCTGCTGAGCGGTGCATGTGTTCAGATTGAGAGCTATCTTCTTCTCTCGAACAAAATACCTTACCTTAGTGTACCTACCTAAAATACCCGAGTACGTAACGCTTACAGGTATTGCTGCCGATAGAACAATCTCCTCTTGCGACCTCAACAAGTCTTTGAAGCGATGACGGGAAGAACTCCGGGAAGGCTTTCAGACTCCATGATCAAAAGGCAAACTGCAACAGCGGAGACAACTGTGCTTGTTCGGCTTTTTTCTACATTAGTTACAGGTGCGAACCCGAGCGAACTCTTTGCACCTGATACTTTTCCTGCACGTCTACAGCTTATTCTGCGATAATTCCTCGGCTTCAGCCCTCAATCTATTATTTAAAAAAAGTTTAAAGAAAGCGCATGCACATGACAAGAAGGACGTAAGTGACAAAAAAACAAACAAAAAAAAGACGGGCTCTGCGCTGTACACTGTACATAGGTGGAGATCCCCTTGATTTGCATTTGCTATTGGGTAATCCAATAAATATTACTATACTATACATACATACATAGGTGGATGACTCCATTAAGACGGGCGGTGCATGGCTTACCCAGCCAGACCACACGGGTTATAGATCTGTGCGTCAGGAGCATGGGAAGGCGAGCTCCGGAGCTGACTTTCCTTCTCTTATCGCACTCAGACTTGTCGGGCATGTTTTTCATTTGTCTGCTTTACAACTGTTCCCGCCTTTATGATCTCGTGCATGTAACACTGCAAACCCTTGCACAGCACGGGTATATCAGTTACAGAAACGTCTACGCCGCCGTCCATCCCGGACCAGGAAGACACGGGCTTGCTAAGGCCTGCAGGTCTCATCGGGGCAAAACGCAAACAGGGCAGCGGTGACTGCGCTGCGTCTGACCGAAGGTTCTCGGGTCAAAATTTGGACTCGTGTCAATGTTCAATACCACTAGGGTTCCAGCTAGATTAGGGAGCCCGGTGAAGAGGGCGTACCATGTTGTGCTTCACGCTCATGAAGTTGCCGGTCATTTCATTCATATTGTGAAACAGTTCTTGACCACGCCAAGTGGACGATTATATGAACAAGGCTTGCTGTACGTTCATGTCATTTGAGCACAAAAGAAGAAATTATCCCAGATGGAACTGATATCTCTCAGTTAATGCAAACAGGTCATTTGTACTGACACACAGTTCTCATGAAAAGTTGCCCTGCTGGATGGCTGCATATCCAAGTACTGCACCACTGTTGAAACTGGCCCATTCCCAGCACCACACATCTTCTGTGGAGCGGGGTTGATGATTGAGTCCAGCTCTAAGCGCCTTGGGTGAAGCCTGGCAAACTTGTTAACCATTTCTTCCGAATCAACTGCACAATCTCTATGGATGTGAATGAGGGCTAGGTTAGCCTGCTGGTCTCCTCCCATGGTTGCTCACATGTAGGTTCACAGGCGGCGCAAAGCACTTGCATTCCACTCACATTCGCATAATGTGATGGGCAGTGTACAGGCAATCTGCAGCAGGACAAAGATGTTTGGAAAGCAATCAAGATCACATGCTTTAATCACTGAAGCAAGAGTATCTGAGCCCTCAGATCAGCCTCTCCCATTTGGACTTCCACCTTGTCAGTTCGAAATCTGGCATTTCAGGGGATGACATGTCACTGTTGCAGGTGTCCGCTGCCTCCACCATGGCCATTGGCTGAGCACT
The DNA here is from genome assembly GCA_028571005.1 of Clathrina lutea. Taxonomy (NCBI): domain Eukaryota; kingdom Metazoa; phylum Porifera; class Calcarea; order Clathrinida; family Clathrinidae; genus Clathrina; species Clathrina lutea. The sequence continues at coordinate 4,835 of JAOWAR010193957.1, read as the reverse complement.
GAAAATGAGTGAAGGTACAAGGTTCGGAAGGGTGGCTGCTTTGATGGTAAGGTCAGAAAAGCGGCTTTCCAGATTAGTAATGATATCGTCCATGAGCAATATCGCTGAGTTCCGCTCTTAATGTTCCTGAATGCTCTCGGCTTGTGCATTTGCGCAGTGCTGCTGGCTCAGGATTTGAGTGGAATGAGGCTTGCTTGGAGCTGTTCCTACTTGCTCAGCCATCCAAACTGCCTGCTGGTAAATACGCTTGAAGTCTGTGTGTTGACGTTCTCCCTTTCATAAAACACGCTGTCCACTCCTTCGCTGTACACCATCCACGGAAATTCGCTTAGCCAGCTCAGCTGGAAAGTGCGCACCTGACTGCTCAGGAACCTGGCTTGTTTCGTCGGCTTTTGGTGGTCTTGAGATAGCTGTACTTCTCGCCATCGGAAAGCTGTGTGACAGCTTTACGGCAGTCTTCTCCAGTTGTAGCCTTCAGCTCATGAAAGAGCAGGCCCATATCATTTTTTCCCTCCAAAAATTCCAGCGGAGGGTAGCACACTGGAGCGCTGGAATGCAGCTGGATCGTCCCCATGCGCCGAACAAATAATCCTATTAACCAGTTGGATTCTTTTGACACTAAGTCTTCTCGATCTAACTTTTGCGGCAATAAACTATCGATTTGCTGTTGCACTGGCATCCTTCAGACTTCAGACGTAATTCCGCGTTATTGCTGATTCACACCCCTTCCGTTATTTTCGCTCCGTCCCTTCCGCACACACACGTCTGTGACTCTGCTGATTCACGCCTGCCTTTCTTCTTAATCGTCTTCCCTTTAAAATATCATGCATGCCTGCGTCTAGAAGGACACAATAAAGGCTCATAAAGCCCTTAGGGCATAAGGTGGTTTTATTTTTCGTCCTTGTTACCATGGTTATACACGCGGACATACATACAGAAACCCACCCTCCTGCCTACATAGTTTTCTGTTTGAGCCGCCGATGAAATCAGGCGAAACTTTTACCTATAACATTTTCTTTTAACTTTCTCTCTTTCTTTGTCCAAGATAAATATTGAGGCGGGAGAATGGGGGTGACCTGCAGCAAGGCAACACATGGCTGGAACAGGAAGGTGTCCTCAAAACAATTTGGGCCACACGGCCTTTGAATAGATCCTCCATGAGTCCGTATCAACATCACATCCTGTTATGGGGCTAATCCAGCCAGGAAAATGCCACCTCTTCCCGAGAGTATGCAACTTACAAGAAAGGAACACCTGAGAGCTACCCTCCCAATCCTTGCCACATTCAGTCACAAAATCCTTCCGACACCGGGTATGGATCGACTAAATCCGAACCAGCTAGGTCCTTAAACTGACGTGTGGCGTGTATGCTTGAAGCTGTGGACAAATAGTCCAGTTTTTCTTTAGTAGAGCCAAAGCGAGCGCTTTGTTGGTCGGCAAACAACTTTATCGTGTGTGGCGCAGCTCGGGAGTGCTCGTTCCCACCTCTCGGTGTCTTGGCAAGTAATCTAGAACTAATTAATCCTTGAAGGAGGTTTACATGGTTTGCTACAAGTGGTCCAGATTTCCTCCATTTCCTCCTTATCTTATTCTCTCCTTGTGTTGACACTTCCCTCCTCCAGTGACGGACATCGTCAAAATACAAGCGGGTCCGCCCCACCAATACCGGCGTTGGACAAGACCACAGCAAGTGCCAAGGCATCTCAAACAAGCATGGGTGTCCATTCATCTTTCGGATATCCCGATGATCACCCTCAGCATCCAAGAGGTCTAGAAAGGCAAGCGTGTCATGACCATTTGGAGCCTCCAGCGGGAATTTGGCAGTTAATTGTCAATTGTTTGTCACCCTTTTGGTCGAATGTCCGTTATAGCGAAGCGCGAGATGTTTCGGAAAACACAACTTGTCATGATTTTGAGAGCCTGATATCCACGGAGAGGATGGCCAGAGAATCGCAGAGCGAAAAGAGCAAGAGAAGGGAGGCCAGCCTTCAAGAGTTGGTGCCTAAGGTAAACGCTCTTTTCTTTTGGTATCCTTGACGGCGAGATAACTTCAGTTCCAAAGAAAAATGATGCAAAGCTCAGGAAGTTACACCCTGTATTCCTGACCAGTATCCCTTTGCCAAATTGAGCCAAATAGCTCAGTGGATTGACCATTTTATACTGGCTGTGTCACGATTGGAACATGTGTGCTCTATTTTGCCTTCATTAAACGACAGGCACCAACAGCTCTCCACTCAGAGCTAGAGAGTAAACAGCACCAACGTGGACAGCAAGACGATCTCAGGCCATTGAGTGGCATGGCTTATCTCAACCTGCACAGCTTGCGGGACTCAGGTAACTTGTTTCCAAATTATTTTTACTGAATGAATTCCCGGAATCGATATGGTTTCAGTTCTTCGTACTTGGGTTTTCTCCCATTCTTCGTTAATTGCTCATCTGACAATTGATCTGATCCTTCTGACTCAATTGCAAGCCATCTGTTGGCTCTGACATGTGATTCACGTCAAAATAATGGCACAGGCTCTCTCGACGTCTCTCATGGGAAGACGGCTTTTTTTCTTGCACCAGTAGACTTGTCCTAGCTACAACATACCTGTATAAGGCTTTCCTTTTCAGCAAGTGGCCATTCACCACGGATTTAATTTCTGAGTTGCCTTCAGGAAAGTGAAAGACAAGTCCGACAGACTCTCTTTCTCAAGACAATGCAGATTTGTGAGTGGAGAGTAATATGCCCACTTTCTCAGTGCTCTCTTGTCATATCCAATTTCTGCAGACGATGGTGATGAAGAGGACACACAGTTCAGACAGCTACGTGAAGAAGTAGCCATAAAAACAAGAAGGTCAGCAGAAGCCCACCTCGACTTTATCTATGGGTGCTTTCATCGTCTTATCTCTGCCATCGAGGTTCTGGAAATTCTGGAAAATCAACAGCTTAGAAATGAAATATTGGCAAATCGAGCTGCCTGGGATGACGTAGAGGCCACGAGAGTGTCAAAGGGAGGTGTCGAATTCTTCAGGCAGGTCTTCAATTTGTGGCGAGACAGCAAAGGAGAGCCTGATTTTGAGCGGGTAATTTGCGTGTGTAAATACAAGATGTCTCCTCTGATCAAATTGGCAAGTTTTTAGAAAATGTTTAAGTTTTCGGTATGTGAAAATTAGGAAGGCTACCAAAGCATAGCCAAAACTGCCATAACAGTTATTGGGCGCGTGCTGCCTATTTCTGAATGAATTTTTATTTTTTACTTATTGAGTCAAATATGAAACTACTGAGAAACAAAAGGAAAACTATTATTGTGTTCCTTTTCCTGAACTGACGCTCGCTGAGGTGCTGAGTGATTGAGATGTAGGCACTGGCCCTGCTCAATGCATCATTTGTTTCTAAACCCTTTAGACAACCTTGATTTTCATTTCTTTTCCTCATGAAGCTTCGTTATTCTTTGACTGAAAATCTTTTTCTCAAAGGTAACGGATTCTTCTGCATGCTATTCTCAGGTTGTCATGAACTGCCGTGGCCAGCTGATTGCTCTCTTCATACTTCTTAAGACCTGTCCATCTTCCACCCAAGGCAAGGCGTATACTACCCTCACGAAGCTCATGGAGGAATGGATGGTGCTGTCAGTACATGCCCACCAAAGTTCTGAATTGGAAAGCTCCCGAGTAAAAGCTGAGATGGTTGAGGTGAGATCAAGGGTTGAAACAGTTGTCTTTGGTGCTTCTATTTCATTTCTGTCCATCTCTTTCTCCCCCACCCCCTCTCAAACATACACACACCCAGCAGCAGCAATTTTGTGTTAAAAACAACCCGTTCCTGTGTGAAGCATGGAAATGGCGCAACCGCGAAAAATGGGTAGAGTGTAGCTTAAGGGATTGTGGTGGTTCCCACATGCATGCCCCGTACTACCCCTCCACCACCAGGCTAATAGGAACTGTATTTGCTCCACCATAGATGTCTGATATGCGTCTGTCAGTGCATATTATATATATATACTAGTATATTGCGTGAAAGAAAGCCACACTCATTTGTTCATCGAAGATCTGTTGCCTGGCGGCTCTTCACCGAAGTACACCGAAAAATTATACAAGGTAACATCAAACGGAACACTATTGAGCCGCTTCGCGAGAAAACCGACCCAACACCGGCCGGATCAATTTTGAGATACGCGAGGTCAAAGTTTGATGATCAAAATTCGTGACGTCAGAGTGACTGCATGAGCCTTCATAGTGGGAAACGCGTTCACTGTGTTGCGCAATCAGTTGGCCCGAGAGACTGCTGATGAGCAGAGTTTCGTCCTGGTCTTTGTTTGAAGGAAATCGGCCAACTTTTCGCGGAGTTATTATAGTTTGAAGTCGGACAATCTCACCGACGGAATTTTTCAAACAGGTGCTGAAGTTCTTGGCGAGGCATGTGTCCTCCTCTTTGCACTTGCGCTGTCTTCTTCGCGTAGAATGGCGAGCAGGCAGACTAGACGCTTCTTCATCCTCGACGAAGCACTGGACAAGGTGCTGGAAGACTTCGAGGACGAGCTCTTTTGATCTGGAGAGCGGGCTGGCGACGGTCACGAAAGCGAAGACAGCACTGACTCTTACGACGGAGCTGTCAACATGGGACCTTAGATGATGATGTGGCCGACGATGCAGACCACAGTGACCACTACCTTGATCGTGGGATCGACGTTAAGACAGCTGTTAGCACCTTCACGAAACAGCCTGTAAGCCAGCCAGAGGTAAGCACGAACGATGGTGATGACACAAGCAGCGCTGCTACCAACAGTGGCAACACATGGCAAGGTAACATCACTTCTGCTTCTGCTGATAAAGGCCAAAGCTGTCCTGTA
>JAOWAR010193846.1:0-15416 GCA_028571005.1 Clathrina lutea | reverse complement strand
GGGGGGGGGGGGGGAGAGAGAGAGAGAGAGAGAGAGAGAGAGAGAGAGAGAGAGAGAGAGAGAGAGAGAGAGAGAGATGGACCAGCCGAGCTGATTGTTACATCATTCCCCCTTTTCGGGTATATTCCGTCCCCGTGCTGTGACAGCAGGGGAAGGATGAGAATCCTTGGAGCGGAATTGGATTGATCGGGTTTCATCATCACTGTGTGGATTTTCCAAAAAAATAGCCAAGTTATCCTCCCGCTGCCACCAATGTTACAAACCACCAAGTCCAAGGTAACACACGAGTCAGTGAATAGGCGAAAGTAGACGGTCTTTGGTCCAGCTCTTCAAAAGGTTAGACTCCAGTTTGGTCATGACGTAAAGGCTATCTGTATTCTCTCCTGTGAAACAGGATTCTCCTCCCTTGTATAGTGGGAGATTTATAATTCGTGCCAACAGGAATCGCGTCAATGAAACCGAAAATCTCCGGGAAGAAATTGAACCATCAAACAAACTTCTTCTTTTTTTTTTTCCATCGTCCCTAAGCCGTACGAGCAAGGGACAGTTGTCAACATACGAACCGACTTGTCGCTTCAAGGGGAGTAGACGCATTACACAAGTGACTACGGCTTCATTTACAAAGCGAGGGAGAAACGGATCACAGGGCGAAACACAAAGGTTACCGTAAGAGAGTGGGATAGATGGACAGAGACTGTCAGAGAGAGAGAGAGAGAGAGAGAGAGAGGTTGGGAGGGGGGGGGGGCAGTAGAGGGAGGGAGACAGAGAAAGAGAGGGAGAGAGATGGACGAGCGGAGCTGATTGTTACAGTAGAAAACTCCTATCTAAGCCCCAGGCTATTACACAACTTTACGTAGAATTGTAACAAACACCTTCGTCAAAGAGAACAAGCGAGGAAGTGTTTGTGAGAGCTCTTCAAGGGGCTCGACTAAAGTCTTGCCACGACTTGGAGGCTTGCTTTATTCTCTGATTCTCCTCTTCTGAAACCAAAGGCTTCTCCTTTTTTATAGGGTACGAATTATGCTTCATGCGCACAAGGATCGTATCTTCCCGAAACCGTGAGTAATGGACAGTTGCCAACATACGAACCAAGTTGTCGCTCCAGCTTGGGCATAGTCCCATTACACAAACCATTACGGCTTCATTTCCAAGGCAAGGGAGAAATGGATTACGGGGCGAAGCACAAAGAGGATAAGAGAGTGAGAGAGATAGACAAAGAGAGATCGAGCAGCGGAGCTTATTGTTACAGAATAACTATTCTGCACATGAACCCAATTATGGGATATGTATATTCCACTTAGAACTACAAGCTCAAAAAGGGTTAATAAAGGCATGTTATACTTCTTCTATACGAGGGTTAATCTGGGATAATACTGGGCCATTTTGCAAAACAAGTTGTACCAATTTAACATCAAATCACAAGACTGGATTCGCGCCAACATGTACAAACGGCGCTAGTCGTCACACAGGCTAAGCGGACACGAGACGTACAAACTTGACACATTCCACGGTGCGAATAGATTGTCTTTGGGAGGCCGCATAAAACCCCGCTGCTGTGGGTAAGCGTGCCCAGTATTCACAGTGGCTAGCCGTGGTGAGAGCACTTTTCTGTTAGTCTTTAACCGTGGCTAGCAGGGGAGGAAAGTTTCTCTCTGTCTTGTTACGTGGCAGGCCGTTGTGGGCACGCTGAATTATGGACAGCGATGATCTTGATTCGGAGTCCTAGGCCCAGATTGGCCGTCACAAGTTCTACCATCGATCGCCGACGTCGTCGCCAGGCAGAGCATGGTTATGACAGGCGGTAGTCATCTGTAAGTAAGCAGGAGTGGTTGTTTTCCCAACTGTTTCCTATGGTCTTTCTCCTTTATTTCTCCAACAGGATACCTGGTTGCGTAACGACTCAAAACATGGCTGCCGTTCGGCGCCGGGAAGTGTAACATCCTCGCTTCCGCAACGCAAAAGAAGGCACTGAACCCTCACCTCTTGTACCAGCTGGAGCCATTCTAGATCGTTGAGGCGACCATTTACAACGTTGGTGGAGTGAAGCACACTCTGCAAAAGGTCGCGGATGATCTGGCTTTGGGCCTTCGGGTTTCTTAGCGCGTCCAGAGAAACGCCGCCGTTGAAACGATCGGTAGAAGGGGATCGCTCAGGCGCAAATCAACCCCCGCCAAAAACTCTCGAAGGCCAGATCACCACAAAATGCAAAAGGGGATAAGCAGTTCTGAATCCAGAGCTGGGTGTAAGCAATGCTGTTCTCTTGGAGATTCCGCTTATTGCATGTAAAAAGTGACTCGTACATTGTTAGCGTATCCGATCCCATCCCTCGTATGCCTTTTCTCGGGATCGTGTTTACCGGGCGGAGCACTCCTGTCGAGAATCGCTCCGATGAGGAAGCAAATCGTCATCCAGATCTGCGCGTTCTTCTTTCTCCTGCAGGGAAGGAAGTCAAAAGCCAGCATAAGTCAAATAATGCTGAAATGGTTTTCACCTTCCTACCAGAAGTTGAAAAGAACGAGACCGTTACAACAATTAGAATGAAAACAATTGTCATGGCTAAGCCACGTGGTGTTCTATGACAAGACGCTACGCCCATAGCATGACACGCATGAAGCGATTACGTCTCCTAGCTTATTTCAGTGGAAAAAAAAAATTAATGGAACTCTTTATACTTGCCCGATGGCAAGTCGGCCGGGTAACAACGAAAAAGAAATAATAATTAATCCCAACTCGAGTGTTGGTGAAATTCGTCCCGCTACGACCGCTTCAGCTTCGAATTCAATAGTCTGTATTGTTGAATTGATGAAGTTCTTTGTAGGTCGGCTGAGGACATTTTCAAGACTACACCAGAAAGTCCTCTAAGTTAGGCTGACAACTGGTTTGGAAATATGACTACATAAAACGACTGTGGTATCGACTTCGACACGTGAATGGGCTAGTTGGTCTGTTTTTCCGTCTGCCCTGCACGCGTTTTCTTGTTACCGGTATTACACACGTGCAGTTTCCGTACTTTCAGGCTTCCCCATATTGACTATAAAAATGTCTTGTCACGTGTTTTGTTGCCTTCGATTTCATGTCTTTCGCTAACCCCTCTCTTTTTTCTCACAAGGTTGCCACACGCCCTGAATTTTGCTGTCCAATATCGGGGTGTTCGAAGCAAAGAAAAGATAACAACGTCGTTCACGTCTTTTGTTTTTGCTTTGGTGTCTTGTGCAAAGCATACATTTATCGAAGGGCTGCTTTATTGAAGCTATGCTATTAGCATTTGTCTTGTTGATTTAAAGCTTGGCCTTTGCTCAAAGCAACGCATATTTTTGTCCATTGAAAGAACCAACATATCAAGCTTACTCCGGCATTGAAGGAACTCTGAAAAAAAAAAATTGACGAATAATTGAAGGTTTGTGTGTCAAAATAGTTAAAATAATAATTTACTCAAGCGGTGTCGAGCACTTGTAAATTTGACCTAAAATGATTTATTCAAAAGATGCTATCAAGTGTGGCTTAATTAAAATATATCTGGAGCCACAGAGCCTGGGCTGTGGACGGTGATTTTAACAAAGAGCGTGTCGTCCTCCAAGTAGCGACCGGTTAGTGCCGATTGATGAATGAAGAGAGGGCAGCCCGATGCAACGTTCATCTCTCCTTCTGGACGCTGGAAGGAACTGCTCGCTGGATCTGGCCGAAATGTCTCATGAACGTGTCGTGGGTTAGTTAGACCCTGGTCGAGAATCGAAAGGGTCACCTTCAAGGAGAATGGCCAGGGAAGAAGTGCGTCGTACTCGCCCCTCATCACGACAAGGAAGAGTGACAGATGTGTGCCATGACCCAAGCCATCGCCATTGGGATAAAGCCGAGCGCACAGCTTGTACCCACATGGACTCGTGTAGAACGGGGGCGAGTACAACGAGGGAGTCTTGCCACTGGCAGCGTCTCGGCGGCGATGGGTGTAGTCACCCAGCTTCCACAGGAGGACACCATTCGTCTGCTTGACTTCTGCTAAGTCTTGTCGCACATTCATTTCAGCCAGCTGCACATCATGAAGGGCAACAGTTCTGTGAAAAGGGGGAAAAGAAAGCAGAGGTCAACTTTTACCTCGAAACTTTTGGCCCACTTCTAGAGAGCCACCTCATTTTAGCACTCATACCACAAATAGACATACAGAAGATTGTGATAAAACTATGATGAACAAAAGTCTAGACCCTAGTATTACCATGATTATCTTTTAATGTATAATGAGAAACAGAAAGGATTTTGTTCACAGGAGGCACTTGATTTGCCAAGCTCCCACATGCCAAGCAGAATCCCGAACTTTCATTATGTTTCTGGCCTTGAGTATTGAAAATAAATGCTTCTTGCCAGGTATGCCACACTCTTGGTATTTGACAGGTAGGCATTGGTAATGTATATATTTTAGGAATAGACATCGAGTTGTTGAGAAAAGCATGCACAACAAACGTACAGACAGTTTGGTTTTCTCCCAGTTTGGTGGTGGTGGGATTTGTCCTTTATTCATTGTTCAATTCAGCACACACCACAGATCAGGCCTCAACATTAACCTAATATCGGAGAAGACCAAGCGTGTGATGCGCAGCGATTGCATATTTTTCATGACACAATACACCCTGAGTACCGGTGTTGTTAGTATGATAAGGCTCTGAGTACGCATCCACTGCACTTGCTCAGTTACGCCGGAGGAGAAAGAGAGGTATTTTCCAGCTTTCCGGCACCTCTTCCTGTGGTAAAAAAATAATGGCTGAAGAAAGCCGAGAAGGAGGCCGCAAGTATACCTTTCCACTGACGACAGCTTCCGATCAAAGGATGACAAGCTTTCAGAGCTTACAGCCAAGCCTGACTGTTGCATGCCAGCGTTGGCTGGGGGCGAAGATGGCCGTGGCGATGAGCTTGTTGTCATGGCTTGAACCTGAGCAACCAGGGTATCCATCTTACTTTCCAGGCTATTGTACTTTGCTGAGAGCTGGTCATGGCTGCTCTGAAGTTGAGCAACTTGAGTCTGGCTCGCTTGTAATGCTTGGCAACAGAGCTGAAGATGGTTGGCCATGCTTTCGCTGTGATGGCTAGGCAGACTACTCCGAGGTCCCTGCATAAACAAAGAAAAATTACATCTCACTGCTTGTTCAAGGACGCAACTTTCCTAGTGTTAGCTGGAATAAAGGCTCCACATTTCAGTCATAATTTCTACCAGATCAAGGCAGATATCCAAAAAAATAATATTATCTTTTACATTTCATGATTTTGAGCAAAATCAGTCATAAAAAGCCTTCAACCGGAGAAGAAAGTTTTTTTTATTTTTATCTGCAATCCAGCTCCCCTGCAACTTTTCCGATGTTAAATTCCAGCCAATGAAGAAGTTCTTACCCGGAACGTACAGCCCATTGGATGGTAAAAGCAGTAGACGTCTTCTAGAGGACAGGATCGACGATGTTCTGCAATCTGCAAATCAAACAAATCAAACAAAGAAATTCCATCAGCCTAAACTTAGGCAATTGAAAAGGGAAGAGACAAACAGAACGGGCTTGAGATCAGGCACAAAACCCGTAGCATCATGACCTAGCTCATTCAGATTGGCAAAAGCTAAACCGCTCCGGCACATGGAACTCAGTCCACTCACGTCTACAAGACCAATTATGCTTCATGTATAATAAACTATATCTTCTTGAGAAAACGTACCAATTTGCGTGGCATTAATGCGGTTGTGCACTTATTTGGACACAAAACTGGAAACTCCTGACAAGATGACTCCTCATGATTCTAGAGGGAAGTGAAATGGGACAGAAACATCAGTGCAAGAGGAAAGGAAGGTGATTCTACCAGAAGTGTTAAGATTTAGCGTCTTCAGTGGCTCGGTGAGGAACACCATGTGATGGGGATAGATCGAGAGGGAGAAGGAGAGAAATTAGGGGAGAGAGAGACTGCAAAGAAAGGGAGTGAGAACTTGAGTGTAGCAGGACACCAAAACATCAATCACTCTGTTGCTTGAATGGATAAAAGTCGCAGTACCGGAAAACAGGAGGGAGTATTAACCCTCGTTCACGGCAGAAAATTTAGAAAGTGTAAATTGGAGCAGGTAATTTTTTATCAAGATAACCGGTTATGTGTAGAGCTACTCGTATCGTGAATTGCGTTAGATAGTACCACAACAGAGTAAAGTACTTCACTTGGCCAATGAACGAGCCAGACGTAGCCATACCTTTAACTGTGAGAAAAGAAGCTCTTTATGACAGTGTGAACACCGAGTGGTCCGTGCGTGGCAGTCTTGAGCCAGATGATTTGAAAGCGCGTGTCGTGCGACTTGTGCATTGCATCCTTGCTTTGGGCAAGTAACCTCAACAAACTGACAATGCAGCTCATGGTCCTGTGAGGAAAGTTCAACAAAGCACATGGGGTGTTGACAATTGTTCTTGTGCAATAATAGTTGTCTCTGGTTATCACATGATGCTGATCAGAACAAGGCCAGAGCTGTCTGATATAATGGACATTTTGGTCTGCAGTCACACGGCTGCTAGAGGTGGTCAGCCATGTTGACAAACAGTGGAGCAGCAGATCGATAGAGGTCAGGTGATCATCGGTATATCGATGATTTGGGGAATGCAATCATTTTGGCGATGCCTAGACAATAATGTCATTACAATGACGTCAGAGATAGCAATCTGCACTCTCTTCCGAATATTAAGAGCTTTATACCTTAAGTTCTTTCAGCGTTCCTTTCCATTGGCAGTCGAGGCAGTGTTTTCGCGATGAACAAACCACGTCGAGTGAGGATATCTCCCTCTCAGCGAAGACATCTTTAAACAGCTAACCGCAAGTTTCGAAAAAAGAAAAACGCGTCAGCATTTTATGAAGAAGTTAGGTCAAACTTTAATTTGTTTTAGTATATTCTCCAATATGAAACAGAAACGACAGTATTTCCTTTCCTAATCTCCGGCAGGTGTTCACAAGAGAACACATTCATCTATCAGCGTGGCGATCAAGACGCTATAATTGAAAGTGAGCTTGATGTGTAAGTACGCAAGTTCGACCATCTTGAAGAAGAAACATTAGTCGAGGAACAATGTAGCACACCACCATCTTAAGGATGACGAAGAATGGAAGACTACCCTGATGTCATCTCTTTTTTGCATAAAGGCTACCTCTGTACCTCAGTTCGAATGAGTGCTGTTCCATCGATGGGACATGACGGGGTGGGTGAATCACTGCGGCACAGAACGAGAAGACACCTTCGAGTCACTCGCCTTGGCTCACCAAGAGCGCGAGCAAAACACCACACCAGCACGAGGAAGAGCCACAAAACCATGCATAAAAGTAACCAGCAAGAGCCTGATTTAGACGATTGATTTTTTCACTCCTCTTCCACCTGTTTTTGTACACATTTCCACCTCGTTCTATTTCAAGTTAAGACTATTAAAGAGGTCAGTTTCTTGTGCTAGAAATCAGCGGAGATCTGCAGTCTTGCCATAGAAACTTACTTCATATACTAGTCGGTGCTCTGAAAATACATCTCCTCTTCCTGACTTGTTGCGTGGGTTGCATTTTAAAGTTAGGGTTTTGTTTCTCTGCCAAGGGTAATGTTCTTCGCTAATTTCAGGTAAAGTTAGCTCCCCGAGTTGACCTTGGTTTTTACCCATATCAAAAGCAGAGCTAGTCTCGGTTTCGGGAGACTTGGCTTACCGAAAGCGGCGCTCTATACAGCTCATACAGAACCGCTCTCCACAAGCAGCCTGGAGAGGCTGTCGGAGTAACCGCTCGCAGATCGGGCAGACGTAGCATTTTGGATACGGCTGGTTATTGGCGAGGATTACCTCATACCCAGCCTCGAATGAGGTACCTGTGCTTGCCGGTTCTTGTGCACCTGGCGAGGGACGCCTGCAGACGTGGGACATGGTAAAGCCAGATGTCGATGGCTGCCGTTATTGCGACGACTTCAAGGAGAATGCGAATAATATTGCGTTCCGAGAAGTAGGAAAAGGATTTCTTTCGTCTAATTCGGCTTGGCAGCATGTAGATACAGGGAATCGAAGGCGATGGGAGGAGAATTTTCCTCCTCGGTTGTCTTGTGATGAGCTACTAGTTAATCTATGGCATGGGAGAAAAGAAAAGAAAGGGAACAAAACAAGGTAAATCGACCGCAGCTGCAACTGAAGTGAAGAAAAACCTTCACGGAAACAGAAAGCAACGCAGAGCAGCACGTGAGCAGCACGTGAGCAAAACGTGGAGATCAAGCGCCCGTACCATATCACAAGTCATTCCATCCATACATAAGAACAAGACTGTGGACAAAAGTCGGAGCACGCAGTTCCTGGCTGTCCGGCAGCCTACTACGTAACATGCAGTGCGATGAGGAAGAACTGCTCAGATCACTGAGACCAACACAGACGCTCACGATCAGTCACATCGCGCAAGCATTATTCTCTACATCGCGAATGCAAAGAGAAAAGGGAGAAAAATTCTATGCCAACTCACCTACTTAGACAATATTTCCGTCGATGGGCTGGTCGCTTCCATCTTAAAACCATCAGGTTACCCCTCCCGAATTTGTTTGACAGAGCTATGTTTTAATGGAATTATCCAATAGCAGAGCTGATCTCTTCAGGGTTTTTCTACGATGGCTTTCCTATCAACGTTCTAAATTTTACCAGAAGAAGTGCAATAAATGTTAGCTATAGCCCCAGACTAAATTTACTAGCCGTATAAAATAGAGAGCGAATGGGAGAGTTTTAACGAAGGTTGCGCCTCCCGACGAATGCATTCTTTAAAGGTTCTATAAACATTCTACACCGGCAAGTTACATGTACAAGTAACACGCGACATGAACATTTTGCGCTATCTTGATCAACTTGACGATGTGTCCGGTGCTTGGAAACTCGTAGCCTGGATCCATGTAGCCGGTGAACGAGATCGTTGAGGCCGGACTCGCCATAAACACACAGACCCTAGGAGAGTTACAATAGGTGGACAAGAGGATAGTTGAACGTGGCTGAAGGCCTGTCAGTGGCAGTGCACCCACGCTTTAAATGCTTTTCACGCGTCGTCGGTTTATCTATACCATGAAACTTGCACCGTCGTAGGGAGGTTGGCGGCGGAAAGGTTGTACTGTGTTTCAATGTGTCTAGCGTGATCGATCCAGGGTTCCCGCGCTCTAACAAACCGTCGTCCGCCAGACGAACAGCCCCGCACACGTTAATGTGATCACCTGAATCGACAACACACTCTGCCCGACCGGACGGACGTCACAGTACCCCCCTGCGAGGACGTGCATCGTGATCACGTGATGTACCTTTGCGGGCGCCAGCGGGCGCCGGGCCTTTGCGGTCTGTACTTCAGTGGTCTCCGACGCGCGGCTAATTTGCGCAGCCTCCCTGAACGCGCAAACTCTCCGCGCACAGGATAGGTGTGCGCCAACGGTTAGGAGCGAGCGGTACGCGGTACAGCTTGCCCACATCCATGCAAGCGTTCTTTTCTGATCGACTTTGAGCGAGACCGCTGCTTGCCCGCCTGTTCGGCTGTGGTGAAAGCCAGTGTCAAGACGTTTCCTCTCAGTTGCACAAAAGAGCCGAGAATATACCAAGAATCGCAGCCACTGACGAACGGCACCGAATGGGATCGATGCGTAGGCCGAGCAATCGGAGCGGGAAAGTGGGGAATTAAAAGATGCCGCTCCACCGTGTCAGGAGACTTAGGCGCGGTTGAAGGCAACGGGGGTCAAGAGAAGCTGCCATCGAGTGTGACCCTTCTGGTTTAAATCGAAGAGGGTCTATTAACTCCTGGAAGAGTGCAGCGGCCGTGCAACTTCCCAGACACGATACAGCGCAGAGGGAGATTTCAATATCTTTGCTCTGAATTACACATACGATACGCCAAAGTTCCTTACTCCAAATGAAGAGCATCGGTGGTATTTTAAGGGAAAACGACAGAGGATTGCGAGGGTGCGAAAGGATGAAGTTTTGGAAAGCTAGCGCAATTTTCGGGCCAATCTCGAAGGAGGATCTCCCTGACAAGTCTTCAAAAATAAGGAAATGAAATAACAGAAAATTCCACAGTGCAAGGCACCGCAAGGTCCCTTATCATAACTTTATTCTACAAGTGTCTGCTTTTGTGTCCCTATCCTCCATGGAGCAATGCATAGGGATCATTTGACCCTGGGCCGAACATGTCTTTGTTGAACAAAGACATGCTCGAAATTGAACAAAATTTAGCAAAGCTCATCACTTCGTGCCGAGACCGGGACTCGAACCTGCGGTACCAAATCGCCTAGCAGACGAAAATCCGGTCTCGGCACGGAGTGATGGGTTTTATTAAATTTTCTTCGATTTCGACATCATTCCTCCATGCATACATGTACATGTACATGTACGATGTGGGTCTTATCTTCTCCAAAGACATGATCGGCCGAAGCCGCGCAGCAAGCGTTCATTTAGGGGATTTCCCTCTTTCCCCACAATCTCTGGCTTGCGCTCAGTAAACCCTCCCTCTTCCTATAGAGCATGCTTACAGCGCTTACCTTTTATTACGCTCAGATTTAGATCATTCGGGGAAGATGGAGGAGAGAGCTTGGGTGTCGAGCCAGCCACTTTTGCAGGCTTGGGTCTCGAACTCACACCGACGGCAGGAACTCAGCCACTTCGATACGAGTTCGTAACTCAGAGCGTCAGCGGCCGTCGAAGACCTTCAGCGGAAGTTTATCCTGGCGGAGAAGCGGCGAATAATTGTCGATGAGGTCGTGCGAAATTTTGCCGTTCAGGCTGTCGTCAGGCAAATGGGAAGACGGCCGACACGTGGCATACACACACACACACACAAACACACACACGGAGTGCCAACAACGAAGCTTCCAGACTTTGGTGGAGGAAAATCTAGTTTCACCCTTTAAGAGGCAAAGTTCCATGCTGTATTAGGAAAAGGAGTCATAAATTTTTCAAATCCCCTTCTTCCGTTTCATGATCAGGTGTTTCCTTGACTTTTGGCGCCTTCCCAAGCTTCTCCAGCTTGGCATGAAGGGGCTGTTCCTAGGCTCCCCCTCCGCGATCCGCAGATAGGGCGGGGGGAATGTCTGTTGTACAGTGCACATCTGCGGCGCCGGGCCGAGCATTGACCTGTACCCGACCGGGTTTCCCGGTGAATACCCCTAATGCATACAGACATCCTCATGATCTTAGGAACCATCGCAAACAGCAGGTGGACCCGCCTCGATAAAATAGGATCAGCCTGATAAAAATAAGAATCTTTTTTCCCCCAAATCATCACATGACGACGCAAGCTCACCTTTCCCGAATATAATTTTGATCCTGTATCCGAGAAAGTACGACAAAACGACACCTGTTGAATGTCAAGCCAATTACTAATCGGTCTGTGTTCGCTTGTTGTGCGGATCAGGAAAGCAAAATTCGCTTAATAGCTATTGTTTGTTCGCCCACGCTAACCTCACTTGAGATACAACAAACACACCACTGATGTGTTTTCCAGCGAACGCTTTCCGGGTACGAGCACGCAAGCTTCTGAGCTGCACCCAGCGCCGGACGTGGTCTCGATATTTCCACGCCCGTAAGGCTTGTTTTAGAACAAAAGATTAAGTTCCGACTAATCATGCCTGGTCACGGCACCATGTCGAATCGCCCCTTTTCCCCTCACACGAAAGAGACTGGATTTATTATCCTTCCGTCTTATTCAATCTTCCTACCACTCATTGCAACTAGAACAGGTAAAAGAACAGCTAACCAGGAACTGGTCACAAGGAACTGACACAGGGAACTGACTGACACTTCTGCTGGTAAGCCGCTATACTCTTGGCGTGCGTGTGGTTGCCCACGCGTGCACGTGCTTTGATTCACTGGCGATGCAGAGTATACATGTAGACAACAGCTCAAAAGACATCCTACCGAACACTTAATACTGCGGCGTCTGCCTTGCAATTGTTACTTTTCTAAGCTCATGCTGGGCATGACAACTAAACCGTGTTCAGCTTGCTTCAAGTTTTCAAAATTTCCCGGGGCCCGGACCCAACCCCAGCAGTTTTGTGGCTTCGCCCAGACACGTGGTTTCGGAAATAAAAAAAGCTAGCCGGTTTTTCAGCTATAACCAACAACCTTAAAGCCTGGAGCGAGCCTACACATGAAAGAGTCCGGTTGTGGATTCAATATACATGTACATCAATGCACTAACGTCATGTGCGTTTCAATAATACGCAAAACCAGGAAAAATAAATTATCATTGCATGCACATCAGTTTGGCCGAGATGCATTCAGTATCCAATCACTGGATTTCCGTCAGTTGAACTTTCCCATCACAACAATGGCACATGCAAAAAAAAAGGCAGACGTTTCGCTGTAAGTGTTTTTGCCTTCCTTTGGTTGAGATTGATCGGAAACAGCAGCAGCAGCTTTTTTAAGAGTGCTTGCCTGAAAAAAAAACCACCCGGTTCCAATCAATACCAACGTAAACAAGCCAGAGGTATTTCTGGCAAAACGTCCCGGAGGATTTTTTGTAAGTGTGACTGGTGCGATGGGGAACTCAACTGGCCATTAACAACCAGTCAGTGCTATCAATTTGTACCATATTGGGCTGTTAAAAGAGTAATATCTGGGTGTTGGCCCTTGTTGTAAGTGCTGTAGGTCTCCAATTTCTCTGCCGTGGCTACCGTCTCAGTCTGATCATTGAAACTGGCCTGCATCGTACAAAGCGTCCGGAATATTCGTAATAGGGACTTTAAAAAAAATCGTATACGTATAGCAGGTAACTCATTAATGCGAGCTCGTGACCTGATACGGCACAGGCTACAGCTCTGGCAAGTGCGCGAGGACAAAGCTCGATACAGCTGGATTTCCTGCGGCTGACTGCCATACAGTGAGCTCGAGTCAGGAGACCGATAGAGAGACGGAAAGTGCAGATAATCGACTCGCCGGTTCATGTCGGACGCATCTTTCGATCGTTCTCGTTTTCGGTCATTCTCGTTTTCGATCGCTCTCTTCCTTTCTTGATCGAGAGGGTCGGAGCGGAGTGACGTCCCAGGAACAAGATTAACACAGAATATACCCAGCAGGGGATCGGGAGGGGATGTTTTGACCACCGTGGCTATGATAGCGCGTTGTGCCTGCTCATGCCAACAGCGCCGCGGACCAGATTAGAGGCTGGCGACTAGCCGCACGCAGGAAATCCCCAGGTTTGACCAGCTGAGTCGTGGTCCTGCGAAGGTGCTGTTTTGATTTAATTTTCAAGGGAAAGATCGCTTTCTGCTTCTGACTCAAGGTGCAGAAATGTTGTCGTTCGGGCTTGAAAAGGAAGAGTTGGCACACGTCCAATTTTCGTCCCCCAAACTCGAAACCTGTTAGTTCGTTTAATGACACGACTAGTGTCATGATCACTACACATTTTGCTGGTGTATCAGCGGGGGAGCTTTGAGGAGGCGTCCGTGGTGCGTGTTACTAGTTAGTACCTAGTATCGGCAAGGCTGGTGGTGTGTTCGAGTCGAAACCGGGGTTGGGTGATTTGACACCAATTCCTCGCGACAGACTGTGACCCCAGAGCCCTTTAAATGTTGTCACCCGTACGTGTGTTTTTCTAAGATCCTAGACGGCGCATGGCTACGCCAGTAGTGCTGAAATGCTCTTCCGTCAAGGCTACCCGGGTTTCGGGCCTGAACGAAGCAATGCGACCAGCCGATGAGGCACAGCTAGTACAGGTGTGCACGCAGAAGCTCAGAAAATTGCGCTTTACTGGACGACAAATATGGATAACCCCCGGCGATAAGTCTTAAGTTACGATCGGCATCGAGCATGCACATGGCTGCACGTACGTACCGCGCGCACCGTGCGTGCGGCCGTGTCTGACTGCCGAGTGCATATATGTGCACGATCAGCCCGTCAACGGGTGTCACAGGCCGGTGCAGCAACTTAAGCTTGGGAAACCCCACGTGTGCACCGCGTGGGCTGGCGTAATCCCATATTCCCAATCACCAGTGATTGGAAATATGGGACTGCACACACCTGATGCTGCCGTCATGCATGATGTCCGCCTACTCGAAACCACAGTCGGCGGATCGGTCTGGGCTGTTGTTCAAAGTTGGTGATCTTGAAAAGTTTTTCCCTATGAGTTTGAACATGCATACCGCGTCATCCTGAAAGATTCCCCTTTGCCCTCCTCGTGGAAGTCTGAAAGCCACGGATGACGAAGTACACACGTGATCACGGTTATTATAAAGTGTAGAAGCTTATGGCCGACACGACTCTCCATCACAATTCAACTTGGTCGTGTGACGGTGAGTACTTGTAGCTGCCTTTTCAGAGCGGCTTAAATTGGCGTCACCTCGCAAGAACGTTCTTTACCAATGGGAACAGGTAGACGGAGGTATGGTTTGAAGTGGCCGTCACCAGCAAACCTTGGACGTTATACCATCTCTCGGTTGATACAAATGAGCACCCGGACCGGCAGCGGGTATGGTCACATCTGCCTCATCCGGCTGTGTCCTTGCAACGCCTCCGACGATCAACAAAACCATCTACTTGAATGGCCAGGGAAGGAGACCGCCAGCTGAATTGTGGCCGTCTATTCCCTCGCCATTCAAGTAGCTATAGAGCTTTCTCACTTCTGAGCTGGATGGGCAGGAAACGACGTCAAACAAGAGCCTGGTGGCTGTGCCGGCTGTTTTTGTTCAGGGGGAATTTTTGTATCCGCCCAACATACATGAACATGTACATGTGCTATAATATAGTACATATATACGCAACAGTGAAGATAAGGACAATGCCCTCCTCTCCTTCTCTGTCTGTCTGTCTGTCTGTCTGTCTGTCTGTCTGTCTGTCCGTCCGTCCGTCTGTCAGTATGTCTGTCTGTCTGTCTGTCCGTCTGTCTCTCTCTCTCTCTCTCTCTCTCTCTCTCTCAACATGATTTTTGTCGTTCTGGTGGCTGCTATCTCGTCACAGCCCAGCTGCAAATAGTTCGTTTCTAAATTCTCCTAAGCAGAGCACGTGAAACTCTGCTTCCCCCTGTACACTCTGCCTGTCTCCAGATCCCTATATCTGTTCTGATTGGCACAATGCAACTCAAAGTGCGTACTCGTCGGTACGACGGGGCAGTTTCTCCAATACTCGGGTGCGAGATAGATACAAGGGGGGGGGGGCAACGAGTCACCTTGGCGGGAAATGAATGCAGGCGCGTTATCGTGGTTAGTGTGGCCACAGCTCGAAGGCTTGCTTTGTTGGAGTCAAAGGATATGTAAGGAGATGCGAGTATGTACATGTACGTATATCCTGGCCCAAGAGCACGTCATGAAGATGCAACAGTCCATAAGAGGTTTTGTTCAAGGACTCTTGACTGCCTTACTAAACAAACAGCTTGAATTCTTGTTTCTGCAGTCTTCTTGCATATGTAAATAACAACAGTTTTGGCTACTCTGTTGTTATTATTAT
>JAOWAR010193845.1:0-23531 GCA_028571005.1 Clathrina lutea | reverse complement strand
CAGCCTTTCCTCAGTCTCTGTACTGCACTGATGAGCCCACAAAGGGCGAAACAGGCTGTCTGCAGTTTGAGTGTAATATAATATATATTTACTGTTCGGTGGTCAGGCGACTCTCTGCTGCTGCTAGAGCAGGCATGCCGTTGATCTTTACGGTCGATCGTCTTTATCCGCGTATTCTTCTTCTTCTTCTTCTTCTTCTTCTTTATCTTCATCTCCTTTTCAAGTTCTTTGCATTCTACTTTCTCTTTCTCAACAGTGTTGGTTCTCTTCTAATGTGTGTGTGTATGTATGGCTCTTTCCGAGTTTTCACTGGGCACTTGTTCCCTAGTTACTTCTTATTTTTGGACTTCCACTCTCCTGGCCTGGACAGGAGTATTCGTCCAACATTTTCACAATTAGCGAATGTTAAGTCGTGCAAAGTTTCCCAAAAAGAGTTCCACAGAAAAATGTCCGGGCTGAAACAGCAGGCTGGGACTCAGTTTCAGTGAAAGGGACATAGCCATGCTTCATCGACTCAGTTTGGATGTAGTATGTATCAAAGTGTGCTGCCTGCTGGTATGGGATGTTTGCCACTAGCAGAAATTTGCCAAAAATTAAGTCAAAGAATAAACTAAATATACTTCCGGTCCGTCCTCCTGATTCAGGGGGCTCACAGCGCCCCCAAGACCCCAGGTGGAAAGTTTAGTACACTGGTAAAAGGTACCCTTGTACGCCCCTGTTTCCTGTAGATTTCTCTAATACGGGTGCCCTGGGCCTTTCTTATCAAATGAAGAGAGGGAGTATACACCTAATTAAACCAAAGCTGGAGATTAGCTTTTAGAGTGAAAAAGATAGGAGGCAATACTGTCAACAGAACCATGGGAGGGAGAGACATCGAAAAATCAAGTTTTATTCTCAAACTTCGCTACATATTTCGCCTCCTTTCTGTCTACGTCCAAGTGACCCGGCTGTACATCCCCAATATGCGCTTCACAAGACGTGGTTTACTCTTTTATCACAACAGCAGACAGATTGCCAAGTAAGTATTGAGCAAAACCGGGTTTATTGAATAACATGTCTTTGAACCTTCGTTAACGGAAAATACTGAACATCTGAGCATAAAGAAGACAGAACAAGGCTTGAGAAAATAATGTTCGATGGACAGCAATCTGAAGTGATTACATTATGTTACTCCAGACTGGTTGGTGTAGAAGTATGGGGTATTGCTGATAGGGCTCAGGAAAGGAATTAATGAAGAAAATCTAAGGGATTGATAGCCACTTCCTGAGGAGAAGTCATTTCCAGCTGTTTGTGTACCATTTCGTGTGTAAATTGGGCCAGATAGAATTGCTTGGCAGCGACAAGGTCTATCGTGATCAGGCAATTGACGCCGTGGTTGGTGTAGTTGCTATGGCTTCAGAGCAGACAGAGTCCATGCCTTTGCTTAGCGTTGTATGCAGCATGCTGAGTGTGTGGCATGTGGCGTCCAGTGTACCGTAGTTGTAGATCGACTGCAAATAGTGGAAGATTGTCACGCTCTTACTGCTCGAGTCAGCGGCCTGAAAATAAAGGCATTACGGTAGAGAAAATTAGTATCTTGAGTATGTATTTTCAACTAGTCATGGCAGGGACAGAAGGCGTTCAAACATCTATACTAAAACCTTTCAAACATCTTGAACGCGCATGACAGTCCGGTAGCATTTGCATAAAGACATGGGTAGATATACGACCTAGAACGGCCAGATAAAGCGAAAGACAGAAGACGAGGATGAGAGGGAGGAGGTGGTGGAGGAAAAGAAGAGTTAGTACACAACAAAGCTTACTTGTGCTGGAGGCCACGGACCGGGTGATGTTCCAGCCCCTTTGACAAGATCGTTGGAGCATGCAGAAGACCACTTGGTTGGACTCAGATGAAGAGCAGGTACGCCGTCAGGAATAGCAGTTGCCTGCAAAGAAGAAAATTATTATATTGATGAAGGAGTGACGTCACGGTAAGATAAGGACATTCTTATTAAACGTACCCTGAATCTCGTGACCGGCGCCAGCAGTAGCATTCTTCGAACTGGCCAAAACCCAAAATTGTTAACAATAATTATGTAAAAGAGCCACACCTCCGGCCAATATTCGTTTGTATTTTTAAACCACGACTTAGCCGTTTACTTTGCTCCTCAGTTCAGCAAGCTTTATTCGGGAGTTCTTTCCAAGCTTTGGTCTAGTGTGAGCCAAACTTCGGTAAAAAGCCTCAAAGCCAGCGTTTTCTTTTCTTCTCACCAAATTCAAAAGGTCTGGAAGGACGGACGAACAGCTCGTGGTGATTCGAGGGAAAAGGTCGAGGAACGCGTTCGTTGGAGTTCTGTCGATGTCCACTTCCAGGGTCAGCATCTTTTGGAGGTAGCCCTGGCTGACGAGAATGTCAAGAACTCCCACCTCGTACGCTAGGTCAGACTTGAAGAGGTCAATGTCCTGAACAGGAACGGGAGAGAGTAGACGTGATGATATTGAAATGAAACGTTTTGAAATTGCACACACATAGTCTGACGTCATCGTTATCCTACAGAGCTTGTGGATTGAAAGGTTGGTGCACGCGTTTTGACAAACTTTACTACTGGAGAGCTGCCTGCAATGATCAAGGTCTAATGACTCACCGTTATTGAAGAGCTCATCCCCACGGCATTCCCGCATGGAATGGTGTTTGGACCGGGCAGTTGGACAAAGTACGAAGAAGCCAGGTAATGATTTGTCTGAAGTAGAAGTAGGGCCATAAACACAAGTTATTTTCTCACGTGTATTTCAAAATTTACGGCCTTCATTGAAGATTTCACGAGTATTTCCATGTTCGAAAACAGATGCCCGGGATAAATACGTGTGTATTTTCTGTGTGTCCTACCTTGGCATAAGTTGTCGCTGCCTCGCAAACGGTCCCCTTCAACTCAATGATCTTACTGAAGGCCAGGCCGATTTTCTTACAAGTGGAAAGCAGGGGCGAGTCGGCGGTGACTTGAGTTTCCTCGGTGGCGGTCACCGGTGAAGCATGACTCAAGCGTAGGCTCAAAGAGAGGCAAAGGCCGGCGAAGATTAGAACAGTGACTATAGTGAAGGAGGCCATGGCAAATGAAAGGGGAGAGACAACTTCTTCAAGAAGACGCGCTGCTTGAACTTGTTTCTGTCTTTGCCGGAGACTCTTGCCTCTTCGAAGGGCAAAGTCGGCCTTTTATAGACCTCACCCGGCATGTTTCCTGGTCTAGACAAGCTCATCAGTCGTTGAGGAAAGGCGGCTCGTGTGAAAGAAGAGCTAGGACTTTTGGCTAAAACCTTGTATGAGCAAAACTTCACATGAACTCCCAACGGATGAATCCAAAGGAAGAAGGAGGAAGGAGATGGTGATTTTCCTTGTGCCCACGTTGTCCAAGGCCGAAATCGAAGGTTCCGGAGAAGGCTTGGTTTTTACGGCGAGAAAAAGCGTGCAGTGACGAAAGCGGCTCCTTGAGGGTGTGCTTGTGCGGGAAGTGGGCCAAAGGTTTCTCAAGAAAGGGTAAGCCCATGAGAAGGGGCCGTGATGGCGTACAGAAGTGTGTGGTTTGTAATCGCACAAACGAATTTCAAGAGAGCATGCGGGGGTGTCTGATTGACTAGATTTTGCCAATACGATGATCCCAGGTAGCGTGTGATCATAACGTTCCACTCTTCCTGTTGGGTCAAGTCTGCCCGCTGGCAACCTCTGACGGCGCCGTGACAGGAGAGAACTTTCCGGATCACCCAGAATTCAAGTTTGTGATACAAGGCGTCACGGTGTAGTGGTGCTCAGGAAGTATTGACTCTCTTTCTTGTGGCGCGATCTGTGCCAGCCGTCCAAATTAAATTTAGTTTGAAAATGGCGGAGATACTAACAAAGCAATTGGGCTGATCTTCTCATTTTAGCTTTGCGATGAATTCAACAAGCTGTTGGCAGGCGAAGATGGACACGATCGCCGGTCTACGTACTCCTCCTTCAGCTTCCTGCCTGCTTTAGAGGATTGTGGTCGAATACTCCACTAAACCTCTTTCATTTCCCAATTCACAATTGACACGGGGGGGGGGGAGGCTTGGTAAAGCTCCGAGTTTTAGGCGCGAAATGCAGGGCGTTGGTATTTAACATCTTCCCTTCCCCTAATTTACTATCCGTCCAAAGATGACGAGAAATCGTTTCGAGTCAGCATCACCACCGTCAAGCTCCACCGCAAATAAGCCATCAGTGCGGGCGGAATGCAGCTCTTAAAGCATTCACATCATCTTCTGGAAACGACTTTACAAAAATTTAACGTATAAACTACGCGTTTTACCGGCGAGACTCACCAAAGGCGCGGCTTCTACTAGGAAAAAGAAATGAATAATTTTTACCTGAACAGGGCAGACTACTTCACACAACTTCTAGAGAGTTCGAGTTCAGATTAAATCAAGGAGGGTTCTTCGATTCGGGAGAATTTCTCAATTGGAATTGAATCAAGATGTTTTCACTGGGAGGACGCAGAGGTTTTGTCTTAGGGATATCGCCGGATCAAGAAGAACCTCTGACGAGTGGGAGTGATCGTGCACTTCTGATCATGTATGAAGCCTAGTTACGTGCGTGTAACTTTCTTCTTCAAATTGCCTGTCAAAACTAATTGCAAAGGGTTGTGAAATAGCAAGTACTTTGAAGCGGAAGCCTCGCGACTAGGAGTGAGCGATCGGATCGTTGAGGAGCCCCTGTCAATCAGGCGACCTTGCACATCGTGCGCTTTTGTGCGATGATATGGCGCACACTTCAGATCTGCTACGTAGGTCCGGGCGGAAGGCGGCCTAAGCGGCTTTCCCCTGCGAAGGTCTTACACTTTCTTGATAAAAGATGATGGCCCACTTGCCGAGTAAGCCTCCTCTGGAGGGGCTGCTTTCGTCATTACTTTCTTTCTCGCTGCCATTTCAATCGGTGATCGGTGATCGACGAGGTCTTCTCCGGAATCACTCTGTTGAATAACGTGGGCAGAAACTGTCACCCTCTGATTGCTAGCTGTTCCTCTCGGTTCGTTTCGTTGAAACTTCGGATTTCTTGAAGTGTTGTTCTTTTACAAGTGAAGAATGACCTATAAATTAAGAAAGGTTTGGCCTTTGGAGAGTCAGGCGTCTTCAGAAAGACAAGAGTAACTGCAAGCATCAGCAGGGTTTCTTCCGGAAGAAACCGTTTCTATACCAGCAATGCCGGCCTCTCCCTTCGTCCTCGATCAACGGCTCAATCGGCTGGTCGGCTGTCTCCTCTTCCTTCTCATCTTGGCTTTGAGTCATGCGTCACCAGTGCCGGTCACACCAACCACAGCAAGCCAAGCCAACGTCGAATTGTCCTTGATGTCAGAATGTACGAAAATTGGGCAGGCTTTCATCAAGACCATTGAGCTGAAGGGGACCGTTTGTGAAGCACTGACGAGTTATGCCCAGGTACGACACGTGAACAGATTGTGAGTTCACGTACAATCCATAGGCAAGAGAGAAAAAAGAAGAGAAAATTTCACAAAAGCACGTCTAAGTTTACCGTCGGAATGTCAAGAATGCAATTATTTTCCAGTCTCTCTCACGTGGCAGAACTTTAGAAGATCTAGACAGAGGCGAAGACAATGTTAGCAAGGATCAAGAAATAGGCTGACACTTGCTTGGATTTTGTGTGTTCGATTATTCCTTATCAAGACAAACCACTACCTGACTACATCGTACTTTGTCAAATACCCCGGTCCAAACAGCGTGCCATGTGGGTATTTTGAGTCTACTAGTTCTGCAGCAACGGTGAGCATCAACGCTTGTTCATGTTTCTCTAAGCAAAGTTGTTCAAAACATTGATCTGATGGTCAGGCTAACGCAGACTATTCTTGTGTTAGGGATTCATATATTTTCTTAATTTTATAAGGGTTGCCACATAGTGAAAGACTCAGCAAGGTAAAGACTGCTCCTTGACATTAGGAAGAAAAAGGGAGGGGAGAAGAGAAGAGATGCAGAGCAAAGTAAATTCTTGCGGGTACTCATTCATGACTCGTTGAAACTTGGTCACAGATTGGGCGCTTTCTTCTTCGGAACTGGGAACATAAATGTGAAGTTCAGGCCAGGTGTCTGGTGTCTTCTTCCATAGCCAGGCAAAAATGAATTGAAAAACCGCAAACCATGTAATGTGTGTAATGTAATTCTTGCTGAAGTTATCAAAGGAAGATATGCCAGGAAGGACCAGGGAATCACTGGAAAGTTTAATAGCCAGTTCAGTCTGTTTCTAAACCTTCTTGTGATCGTTGTCCTAAGGAAAACCTGCTAGATTCAGGATCTCGTGATTGAAGGAGCTGTCTATCTTTGTATGTGGAGCTACCTCTGCGAAAATGGTAGAGTTACCTCCTTGAGCTCTAGACTTGTTCTCTGTCTTTCTCAGGATATGGACCTGTTCAAGTCTGACTTGGCGTACGAGGTGGGAGTTTTGGAGGTTCTCGTCAGCCAAGGCTACATCCAGAAGATGTTGACCCTCGAAGCCCAGATTGATGGCAAACCAACGAATGCCTTTCTCGACCTGTTCCCGCAGATCGCTACCAGTTGCTCGTCCACCCTTAAAGTTCTCTTGAATCTGGTGAGAATCAGTGCACATAATCACAAAACCACATTTGTTAGGTAAGGTCTGTAGCAAGAGCACTTCTGCTCTAAGCTGTCATCCTTTCTCCCGTCAATGATACCGTGTAGCCTCTCAGTGTTACTCCTTGGATCATTATGCTATGGTATCACTCATGGAAATCCTGATATTGTCTTCCCACGTCCAGACAGCCGCAATTCCTCATGGACTTGATGTTGCAAAGATGGACCCAACAAAATGGTCTTCTGCATGCTCGCCTGACTTCATAAAACGTGAAGCCTCGCCTGGAACGTGGCCTCCAACTGAGGTGAGTCTCAAAGCTTGGAAAGAGGCTTGATGAACCTCATATGCTTTACAGATTACAAAAGAGTGATATATTTTGAACAATGTCCAAACGATAGGGAAGAAGATTGGTTGTAAGACCCTCTCAAAGAGCTGATATATTTGTGTTTCGAACCGTATGTTCTCGACATGATCATTCCAAGACTTGTTTCATTCTCACCATCAGTGTGGACTCACTAGTCCTTAGCTTGATGCACCAAAAAAGGAGTCCCTCATTCCTTGAAGCCTCTGCAGTGTGTCTAACTCGTGATTTACGCTTTATTGTTCTTTTCAGGCCACTGACTCGAGCAGTAAGAGCGTGACTGTCTTCCACTACTTGCAGTCGATCTACAACTACGGTACACTGGACGCCACATGCCACACACTCAGCATGCTGCATGCAACGCTGAGCAAAGGCATGGACACTGTGTGCTCTGAAGCCGTTGCTGCGACCCCAACGGCATCATGAAACTCCTGATAAACGTTCTGAGCAAGATTGCCATACCAGTCGAAGCATATTCCTGTCCTCCAAGCACCAGTATTAATTTTCTCTAGAACCAAACAGCTGTTCAAAGAGGGATGATACTGAGAGAAATCATTTTCTATCACCAAATTTCGTCAATTTAAAACTTCCCAATATTGAGGATCCATTTGGTAATTTCCTTTTTATTCCTTAGCTAAAACATCTTTAATTCTGCTACCAGTGTTTTTGGCTGTGTGTGGTTAACTGTTTGAATGTTCATGGCATTTCTACAACAAATTTCCGACATTTGCTTAATTTACGAAAATTGGACGTCATTTATAGGAATAACTCACTTTAGTGGCAGACCTTGTCCAATGTGTCTGCGATTTAGCTCTTGGCTTTCTCTTACAAAGGAAAATTACAAGAGTTTGCCCGACGCAAGTGATTTGTCCAACAACGAACATGGGACGTAATGATCGCAGTTCGGAAGGAGGGGTGAGGAGGACAGCCGTAACCGGTCACAGACCCTTTCCGGGAATCACATAGTCAGCAAGCCGGGTTTGAGTTGGGTCTGGCTCAAGGTTTTAATGTTGAGCCCAGCACTTCGCTCACATGGAAAGGAGATGAATAGATCCCACAGTTCCATGGCGAGGCCAAGACATACTGTAGCCTTATCAACATGGAATCAGGTTGAGAAGTGCTGGAGAGAATCTGTGTCGTATACGTATTATATAGTCCTGATATGTACCTAATCATTGAACGTCAAGTCATTCGTATTGATGTACACAAAATTAGATGCTTTAACACCCGAGATCAGACGTCCTTCATATTCTTTCCTCATTACATTACTTTTGGTAATTATGATGCAAAGGACTTTCAATGGATGATGCCCTCTAGACCTCCATGTTTCGAAAATCGGAATTTTAGCCAGCTGCTTAAAAGAACTTTAATGTCATGTTCAAAGAAGAATTAAAGATCCATGCACCAATCTTGCGCCCTCACACCCAACAACACAAGGTGCGATCAGTCTGAACAGGAAACCTCACACCCAACAAGACAGGACTTCGATAAGCTTCGATCGGTCGGAATAGAAAACCTCACACCCAAGAACACCCCACTTCGATAAGTTGCGATCGGTCTGGATAGGAAACCTCACACCCAACAACACAGGATTGCGATCCGCTGCGGTCAGTCCGAAGAGGAAAAAGGGAATGAATTGAAACCATTTTCACGGAGCGTATGGCTGTGTAATTTCGATAAATGTGCCGGAATAGTCCCAAAAGGCTGACACTCACTGTAACTGAATAAACGACTCCCCCACACACGAAACCCAAAGATGAAAAATTCTCCTGTGGAGTTTTCCAGAAACTGACGAAGGTACATAATAATTATGCTCTTGCCAGTTGTCAGGCAGCCATTGATCAGATGTGATGACGTTTTCCACCATCATATGCCAGCGGTGTGTAACACGAGAAACACACGCAAGCGTAAGGGCCGCAGATATGACAATAGTCGGGTAGAGCAGTCCAGCCGCACGATTTTACGTTTGGACCTTCTATTGTTAGGAAGACTCTCTCTAGTAGGATTAGGAGCAAGAAGTTCAATCTGAAAAGGGAAACATTTTCTTCGTGAAAAAGATCAGTACAGCCAAGACAACTCAGTTCGGAACTGAACGTTTCGCCATGAGGGCTGACGAAGCCCTCGAACTGACGAAGCCCTCGTGGCGAAACGTTTTCGAACTGAGTTGTCTTGGCTGTACTAATCTTGTTCACGAGCAAGAAGTTCGTAAAGGAAAGACCAATAAATCATGCTCCCCGACCAAGCACACGTGCTCTGCTTCAACCGATTGACAATAATATTTTGCTCAGGTCTAGAGACTAGTGAGCGTGTGTCCTGAGAGACATGCCATTGAAAACTGCCAGATCAGCATTTGAAAGAACGTTTCCACCTCTGGATATTTGCTCCATAACATTTGAGTTACAGAAACAAACGCCAGGACTAAGACAAGGTCTACAAAGATGGACAGGCTGACCTGTAAGTTTCCTGGGATGTAGAAACATGCTAGTTCCAACTTTGTCTGAACAGAGAAGGCAGAAGAGCGGAAGGCAAGAGCCCATGTGATTGGTGTCAGCACGACATATGCCACAGCAATGCAGTTCACTGTCTGATTTGGTCGCTCTCCCGGAAATTTCTTCGCTGGCTGGCTGGTATTCGATTGCTCAGTTCTGTCGTACTTCGCTGTCCTTAGCCAGTGCTCTCTTCTCCAAGCATGGGGAAGGCTAATTCTATCCTTAAACTCCCATCACGTATGGAGTGCTCCCCAGCCCTTTGTGCGAGTCACTGTGGAGTTTATGGTCAATAACGTCCAACTCCAGAGGAGGGTTAGGAATGGGTATTCCATGGTCATCTACAAATAGTGTGACTCGGTAAAGCAGGAATGAAGCCTCCTCCAGCACAAGTTCAACGTCAAGACCATCCGGATCCTTCCTCAGCAGCATTCTAATTGCGCTGATTCGAAGCGCTCCGACGAGCCCAAGAATCTGTTTAAGAAACAACAGGCCACAGACCAGCGCCCACCTGCCAGAGCCCACGGCGAAACGCTGTCAGGAAGCGAGGTCTAAAGCGCAATTCTTGATTCCTATGCCTTGCCACCAGTGCGAGAGCTCGGAGAAGCTTCCTTCACACAATCATCAGTCAGTTACAACAACTTCAGGTCTTCTCGGTATTCCACGAAGACCAAGACTTGGCAGAGCAAAGGTCTGCAGGCGGATTGGTGAATAAAACGAACCCTAGCCTTGGGAAATGCGCTTATTGGGCTTGCGGGGAAGATGTCTTCCGGTATCAGCGCTTATACCGCTTATGCCCTAAGCTTTGGGTTCAGCGGATGTTTCGACTGGCGGGTTTAGCACATTGTGCTCATCTCCAACTGAATGGTGCTTGTCGCTGCGCCAGACCTCAGCAGTTGGGGCTGGGGTGGAACGAGCATGATAAGAATACAAAGAAGAGTCACCATCCCATGTCGACCTTGAGAAAGATTTTGCCATAACCATGGGAACTGCCTTAGGGCTAATACACATGAGCCACGCTTAGGATCTTCACGATCTTGTCGAAGAGCCGGCACTGCGTCGGATAGTGGCCTGACAACAAGAAAGAAAAAACCGTAAACCAGATACTAATAATAACTGCATTCATCCCTGTTGCTACCGGCCACCACGATGAGATGTGGTCGACTTTTGATTCATGATAATACTGAACCACATCTCCCAAGTGTGTGGTTAGCTCTGCTTTCCGCATAAATTTTTCAAGAAGCAAGAGATCACTTTCCCTCTCGGAACTTTTCTTTCATAATAATATTTCGACAGTCACAATTTTCTCAAAAAATTCCTTTTTCTGTTTTCTTCGGACAGAGAGAAACCATGGCGGTCTTACATAAAACACTTTCAACCACGGTGCTAAAATGTCGTAGAATAGCAATTTGACTGCTTATGGCGGTGGAAGTCATACATTCTTGTAGGGACAAGGAAGAGAGGGGAAGAAGGTGAGGGGGAGGGGCGCATAATTAGCCTTAAAACTTTCCCTGCCAGAGACATATTTTGCTTATGGAGCTGCAGCTTATTCCAAATACGGAACAGAACGTTCCAGCTCGGCTACAAAGAGTGAATGCTGGGTTAATGGGGATACTCCTGCATAGCTGTGATACCAGTAGCAGTTGCGAGTGGGTGACGGATGCGCCAAGCGGTGCACCGGGCTTGTCCGAAAAGACATTTCCCCAGAGACCCGGAATTCGAATGCATGGGGTGGATTTTTTTTCTGACAATAGTGCTTTCTCCACCTTCCCTACTCCGATGCAAGATTAGCTGTATTTTGGATGAAGACGTATCATTTTTCCAATTTGACACCATTGCAAAAAAACAGTGGGGGAATACAGGTTGATTTAACGTAGAAGCGAGTAAAGACAGTGGACAGAGTAGTCAGGGGAATCTGCGTCTGTGCATGGAGGAAGTTCTGGAATTTTTGATGTGGCTAATTATTATGGACAAGTGGTATGCACAGGCACTGTACAGCGACAGAGTAAGGAAACTAAATAGTAATCAATGTATTTTTACATCATGTGAGACAAGAGTCCGCGTCTGAATGAAAGAAGGACAGAGAAAGGGCCTTCCTGTCAGGCTTAACTTGAACATGGCGTCCGTCTTGGCTTGAATGGCCAACGTCAATGGCCGACCACATGTCGTCGTGGTCGCCAGTAGCAACGGGAATAGGGACAAAACCACCAAATTCGAACGCTGCGAATATCCGTATCAGCCGGATTGCTTGGAAGACGGCGAAGAAGACGACGGTCCACAGAGCAAGCGCAAACACGCTCACATCATCCGAACCGGAAAGCTGCGATGAGTCGACCTCGCCTGCCATATCGTTCCGTCGCATTACTCGGACGCTGGCTAGCTCTAAGTGAGATATTTCCAATCCCAGTGCGAAGTCTCCGAATTGTGCTAGATGAACACCACTCATCCGAGGGACGCGACGAGCGTGAACGACAGCCATGAGTACGCCATTGTACTGTTGACAAGATGTCAGACTGAAATCCACTGTGGCTTCACCTAGTCGAGGATGAGACAGAAATGACAAAACTTGCCTTTCTTTAGACTGCGAAGAGTTCGCAGGGGAAGACATTTTTATAGTTATCGCGCCGCGTACAGTGATTACAAGTGGGGGCGTTCGTAACTTTACATATACGCGCTTAAGCAATTTTGAGCAAGCTGCCGCTCGAGTCACTTCGAAACTTTGGCAGCTGGCATGGCTGCTCTTGCAATGAATAAGATTTTGGCTCAAGGTAGTTCCAGCGTCATTCGCCGGGGGCTCTAAGGCTTGGACTTCGAACGCCGGACCCCACGCACTCGATATTTCAAAATATCTGACTGTTGGTACGCTCTGCTATGCGGCGCATATGCGCGCAGGCTTGTGAAACAATAACTGTGCACGTGACTTCGTCTCACACGGCAATGTCTGGAGAGACGACTCTGACTGCTTGAGCGACTGGAGCCTGTGATCGTGGTGAATGGTTATCGTTCCCAACTTGCGTGTAGGCGAGTTTTCCACTACTGCGGCTCTACCTGGCAGTCATGAAGACCGAGCACAGCAAACTGGGAAGGCACTGTTAACCCGTCAAGATCCGTGGTGCCAACAAAGCGTAGATACATTATGAAGACACGTTGTCCGATTTTTCTGGTTTGATCATCTTACAGTGGGCACAGGAAAGCTCCAAACTGAGATCAGAATGCAGTACACCTCTCAGCGATCTCGAAGCTCGCCCTGCGAGGCATGAATGGAGCAGGTGGTGGTATGGCAGATGCGCATGCCGGAGACGATTCTTTTTTGTGGCATGTGAAGCTGTAGATGTCAGCATACATGTACGTGTACATGTAGGTCTATACACTCACTGGTATTCTCAACCAGCTCAGCATATAACAGTGGCAGAATACGAAGTCACCGAAAAGCGATTGGCACTGGCTACTGATTGTTGTCCTTAGTCACAAACAAATCACAAAGTCAATACATGTTATAGGCTGTTTCGTCCGGTTTCGGATTTGGATATCAGAGTCTACAATGTGGTCACCTAAAAGCTTCAGTCGTTCACATGCATGCACGTATGCCGTGGTGTTGCATTTCGTTGCGCATGCATGGTCGGACGCGATCTTGCGCCACGCCATAGGCAGATATAGATAGATGACATTAACATTCAGAACAGAAAACCACTCAGCTGCCAGGAGTTTCTTCGCAGAACTTATTTGCAAATCGGCCCAAAAGTCCGGATCGGGTCGCCTAAGGCGCTAATCCACCTCATTTCCAGAAATGAAATTGCATGACTCCGTTCTATTTTTTCTCTTGTCAGATTTCCATAATTATTGCTGTACATTATGAGCTTAACAGGACTTTGTCCAGCAGTTCTCAGCAGAGGTCGGAAGAGCTCATCGTCAAGTGTATTTCACATCTTGACTCTGAACAAGCCACGTTTTGGGCTGATAAGCTGCCTTTAGCAAGCTGTCACGAGCGGCCCTCCTTCCTGCAAATGTGGCTAAACTACAGCAGCATAAATCCCTTTCGGGCTGAAGCAGATCTCTCGAGGCGTGACTCAGTTCGAAATGAGACTGAAGCTATCTTGAGCAAGAGTCTCCTCGTTCAGAAAGTGCTGGGAGGCGACTTCGGTGTTACATTCAATTCATCGTATCTCCTATTTTTTTTACTTCATGTCAGTTGCGACGAATCTCCTGCTTTGCCACAACACTGAGAAGGCAAGGAAATACAATGTGCTCACCTCACAATCACCTGCAAACGATCTTTCTTCTTATTAATTTTGTTATTTGTGAAAAAGTAAGCTTAATTTCCGCCTTCAAGTTTTCAATTCGTTTTATTTCATCATTAATGCAGCTTTGTTACTCATTGCTTCGATCCGTTTCTGCTGGCATCCATATTTACTAGTTGTAAAAGAATGGCGGTTCCTCTGCCAGACGGTGGGGCATTAGAACATAGCTGACCAGTTTCTCATGTGTGAAAGAACAGCAAAGCTATTTCTATTGGCTGTGAGAGAAACGACAAAGAGAAAGAAAGGAAAGGAAAAACGTGTCGCCCATACGGCTTCATCAAGTTCTACTAAGTAGTGGTGCGTGCAAGGCGAAGAAGCAGTAAATGGAGGCGAGAATCCAGAGAAACACTGTGAGATCGGACGTGTGAAGGGAACAGAAAGGGGAGTGGTGGTGTGACCTTCGATCACGCCAAATCCTACATGAAACGTTGCATCCAGGTGCAACCGTAGAGCACCAGCAAAAAAATGCAAAGATGGAGTCCTACAAAGGAAGAATGTCTGATCCCCCATCCTGGTTGATAAGAAAGTTGGCTATCTATTTGAAAGACTCTTGAAATGGTAGCATATCACATGATAGCTATGAAATGCACGCACTTCAGTTTCTCCTACAAAAATTTGAGGTTCGCAAATTTACAATAAAATCTATGGTCTTTCTCTGATTGTGAACCAACGAGCAATCAAGTAAAGATTGTCAACCGAGCTCTGTCCCGAAATGCCGCGCGGACAGCAAAAACTTTGCTTGTCTGTCAATCCCATAGTACTGAAGTGGGATAACTTAGCTAACCAGATCAGAGTCCCATGTCATTCAAAATATGAAATCCGAACTGGTGATCTTTTTTGAGATTTTTGTCCACTATTCCCAGAATACAAATTTCTCCTTTTCAGTACGCCGTTTGCGACTTGTGCAGGCGCTGGGACTTACATAATCAAGATGGTGAAAGCAACGCACAGGGGAGTGGTTCACGCGCACGTATGTATGTATAAGTGTGGGAATATAGCGCCATTACCGGGACAATGAAATATATTGAAAGATGGATTGCAGTGATGAATTGCGAGAAGCCAACTGATCATAGGCATACCGAGGGCGAGAAGTGATTCCAAACATTGTGTATTGCACTAGTGTAAGCCAAAATTTTCGGTATTTTTACAAGGTTTTAATTTGTGCTCCGACGCTCTAACCACTGAGATACTAAGACCCTCACTTCAGCCAAATTAATCAAATTCCTTTGTCTCACTGCCGACGGCACTGCTATTTCCTCTAGATCTCCGGCTGCAGCGATCCAAACTCGGGATGGCTGCCCGCGCCAGGTACTATATAGTACTCCTCGCGAAACGCTTTTCCTGCCCGGAAGAGAGTTGTCAAGGGACTAGCATTGCCCTAGCCTCACGAGACGAGTGAAGACATCATAGGGTTTTTAATTCTTACTTCTTTGAACGAGCTCATGACCTTTGACCACGCATAGCTTCTTCGATTGACGTAGGCCTAACGTTACCGCTAGCCTGAAGCTGAATGCCTCTTTACGTATGTGGGTGAAAGAGGCCTGCATTGCGCAGTATTGGAGCCTTCTAATATTTTGCGCAGACAGTGTCCGCCATTTTCTTCCTCTTAAGTGTACGCGTGGAATGAACAAGACTTGGAAGAGGGTAATGAATCCACCAGCTGAAATAAGTAGAATATTATTTTAGCCATCGAACTCAGCGCGGCTATAAAGGCTTCACCTCCGCGGCGAAACAATAGCAGATACGGGCTGCGTAAGCCACATTGACGCGATGCACTCGCACAAACTGTAGATTGGGAAGGCTCCTGAAAGTGAAGTGCGCCGTGAAGCAGTCAGTAGTGACCGGCAAGACACGAGCACAGGCTGTCATGCAGAGCCGTTGTTGCGATGCATTCTGGACATTCCTGTTGGTCGCCGGCGTTGTGACGCAGAACATCTAGGATAGAAAAACGGCGAAGCTCGCATCAGTCCGGAATTCTCTTGTTGCGAACTGAAGAGGTGAAGCACCGCTTCATCATGAAAATATAACCGTTTTCCTTTTGTTTCAGCCGAGGATGACCTGCGCTGCATTTTGACAGCCTTCCTCGGCGTCCTTCCCGCGTCCTTTTTGCAAAGGAGCTGTCTTTCCGAATTGTGAGCCGAGGAAACTCCAGCTGGTCTCAAGCCTTAATGCCAGACAGGTCGGCTTGCATGGAGCCGAGAAGGTGCGCGTTGCAAGAAAGCCAGCAGCAGATTTCATGTCAGCAGGACTCTCCAGGCTGCATTTATGAACTTTTGACGGACATTCTGCCCATTGATATCTGTCTAGAGCTTCTGATGGGAGGCTTGGCAGCTCAACTCTGGGTAAGAACTCCCGAAGAACAGGATGCTGCAACTGACGACGACGACGATGACGACGACGACGACGACGCTGACGGCGACGTGGGCGACGACGAGAACGACGACGTCGATGACGACGGGGGCGACGAGGACGGCAACGTCAACGACGACGGGGGCGACGACGAGGACAACGACGTCGACGACTACGAGAAGACGTCGAAGATACGACCGGGGAGTTCCGGACGGAGTTTAAATGCGACGAACAACTTCTCCCAACAGTGGTCACTTGGAGGTTCGGCAAGAGGTCGACGGATCTTTCAGCCTGATGCAAGCTTGATAGCAAAGCTTGCCAGACCAACGAGGTCTCAACGCTCGTCGCCTTTGTAGTTCGCACGCCTACATGGACACGTCCGTCACGAAACTCCAACGCTCGGCGTCCGAGTAATCGGCCATAGGAAGTTCGCCGTGTGTAGTGGAATGTGTTTACTCTGGACTTCTCAGCACTTGAGAGAGATTTATTGTCGTCTTGTGAATACTGATACTCACCGCTAGTGATTTTGACCAATTTTGAAAACAATTTACGCTTGTTCCCAAGGTTTGCGTGAGGGAAACAGTTCACAGTCCAAACCATTTGACAGTTTTTTAACTTTGAACTTTATCTTGTCACCAACGCTACTGTTGCGACATTGCAAGTTGACGCTGTAGGCCTGGTATAGAGCGGGAGAGTATGAATCGCTAGCCATCCGAATTTTGTCCGAGATTCTTATGATCACTGAGACTTGAACATTGAACCCGCGAATTCGCGTTGATAGCCTCGCAAATTACAATTGGCAAGTCTGAATTATTCAGGGCAGCGAATGATACAGGTTACGATGGTGAAGCGTGCTGCATACTGTTTTCTGGCTCAGAGATTCTGCTTTTAGCCAGAACCGGGTTACTGACCCGGTTAAGAAAAGGGAGAAAGAATGGCGGCTTGTTTCATGGCAACAAGCAGCATCAAACATCAAGGAGCTGGCCTTGCAACAGACATTGCACTCATTCTATCAGCTTACAGTGCACTCCAACTGCCAGCTTACCCATGTGAAAGCGTAACAAGAGAAACAACAATGGGTATTCATGGAGAGGATGGTGGTGCTGCATATTATG
This sequence comes from Clathrina lutea, assembly GCA_028571005.1. Taxonomy (NCBI): domain Eukaryota; kingdom Metazoa; phylum Porifera; class Calcarea; order Clathrinida; family Clathrinidae; genus Clathrina; species Clathrina lutea. Next base: position 6,333 of record JAOWAR010193845.1, on the reverse strand, counting down.
GAAAGCGCTGGAAAACAAACCGTTGCCAATGGAAGTAAATGACTCCTCCAGACGCGGAATCCAAACATGAAAAATCCTTCTTTGGAGTTTTCCAGAAACTAACGTAGACATATATGCTTTTGCCAGTTGTCAGGCAGCTATTGATCAGAAGTGATGACGTTTTCCACCATCATGTCCCATTGGCGTGTAACACGAGAGGCGCACACCAGTGGCACAGCAGCAGATACAGCCAAGAATGGAAATGTCCCAAGAACTGATATCTTCTTGTCCCGTGACATGGAAAACTATACCTGAAGGGTGGCGATAAGTAGGAGCAAGACCTCATGCAGACCAAACCAAGAAGACATGGTGCCCAACCATGCAGACGTGTTCTGTTCCAACTGCTTGACAACTTGCACCGAGCAAGCGACCCTTCTCATAGTATGTGATACCGTTCAGAACTGCTGGGCTTGAAAGAACATTTTCAGCAGAGATGATTTGCTATGCAGCATCTTGAGTTAGCGAAACGAACACCAGTAACACAATATCAGCAGGAAGAGCGACGACTACTGCCTAGACAATTGCGGAGGACAGAATGATCGACAGTTCCCATCGCTTTCCGTGAGGTTGGTTCATAGCACCGTGGAAGTTGAGAAGGGCCAAAGCCCAACTGAATGATTGGTGTGAGCACCAACCACACAACAGCAATCCAGTTCACTACCTTGAGTACTAGGCTCCCGCTCTTCGAATTCTCTCCGTCATCTCAAGCTGCGCAATTGCCTAAGGTCGGCGTTGTATTTTCCTCCCCCTGACTTTCCACTACCTGCAGACGAGACGCATCTTCAACGGGTGTTGGAATGACCTCCCGCCGGATGTACATGAGGCGCTCACAGGGAGAGGGGAGCTCAACGGTTGACCCAACCTTCAAGGGAGGACGTGGAAAGGGCATGCGACACTCGCCACGAAATCATGCTTCTGCGCGTAGATAAAGGCAAATGGGTTCTCTACGAGGAAGGTGACCAAATAGAGCAGGGCTGAAGATACTTGAAGTACTGTGAGCGCGCTACCATAATGAGAGAAAAGCTGCCATTGCCCAGAATAATGATCGCGCTGACAAGTCCAACAATCTGTATGAGAACCAACAGGCCACAGGCCAGTCTCCACCTGCCGGATCCCACGCCGAAGACCAGTTCAAAAGCGTTCTGCAAGGCACCCTTCCCTTCAACCACACTTTGCAACCAGCGCGAGAACTTGGAGCACGAGCAGTGCCTTATGGACGACATTGTGTTCACCCGGCAATCATTGACTAAACCTTGCTCTCGATCAGTCCGACACACAGCCAAGCGGGCTTTACCGGTAGACTTATGTGGGCAGCAGTCGCTGGGGATAGTCAAAATTCGAAGCGAACTGTCTAGCTTGCATGTAAGTACATCTACATGCATATGACAGCTGGCCGAGCAGTGAAGCCCACCCCGCACGCGCGAGTTCCCATCGTCTGCTGAATAACCGTACCCCAGGGCCAACAGGACAGCTGCTTGGCATCTGAGCTGACAACGGACCATCTCTGATCAGCAGGGCCCATTGTTCATGAATCGAGACGGCAGATTATGCTTTGTTTTTCATTCCTTGAATAGTTTTGGGTATTCTCAAGGTGTTCCCGAACCACGCCGTTGTGCTGGTGTCGGTGATAATGAATTACTCTTCCATCCTCAGGAATGACGTCGCACAAGTGCCGGATACACTCCGTATCGCCACTCGACCTTGTTGCATTATCCATCACCATGTCCTGTCGCCTTGAGTGACCAGTGCTGAATGGCGAAGTAGCTGATTTGTCAAATGAGCTGTTATGGCTTCAATCAATTCTGGCGTTCCCTGTAGGATCGACTCGTTTGTTGACGGTGCATGGTTGCCATGCTGGGTGAGTAATGTAGGATCGTGGAAGTACTCCAACGCTTGCAAATTCACACGTACGCGGTGGTCACTGATCACACGCATTGGCACCAAACAGCGCTGACAAGTTGCGCTGACATGGATCATGACACAGATACGGGGCGTTGGGTACCAGGACTTGAAAAGAATGAATGCTGGATTCCTGGGGATACTCCAGCATAGCTGCGATACCTGTAGCAGTTGCGAGTGGGTGACTGATGTGCGAAACGGTGCACCGGGCTTGTCGGAAAAGACTTTCCCCGGAAACCCCAGAATTCGAATGCATGGGGCGATTTTTTTCCTGACAATAGTGCTTTCTCCACCTCCCATACTCCGATGCAAGACGAGCGTATTTTGGATGAAGAAGTATCATGCTTCTTTTCTGATACCATTGCCAAAAAAGTAAAAAAAGTTGGGGAATACAGCTTGGTTTAACGTATAAGTAGTGAGTAACGACCAGGGACAGAATCGTCAGGGAAATCTGCGTCTGAGCATGCAGGAAGTTCTGGAATTTTCATGTGGCAAATTATTATGTACAAGTGGTATGTGCAGGCACTGTACAGCGACAGAGTAAGGAAAATAAATATATATTTTTACATCATGTGAGGCAAGAGTCCGCGTCTGAATGAAGGAAGCGGAGAGAAAGCGCCTTCCTGTCAGGCTTGACTTGATGAATATGGCGTCCGTCGCGGCTTGAATGGCCAACGTCAGAGGCCGACCACATCTCGTCGTGGTCGCCGGTAGCAACGGGAATAGGGACAAAACCACCAAATTCGAACGCTGCGAACATCCGTATCAGCCGGATTACTTGGAAGACGGTGAAGAAGAAGACGGTCCACAGAGCAACCGCAAGCACGTTCACATCCTCCGAACCGGAAAGCTGCGATGAGTCGACCTCGCCTGTCATCTCGTTCCGTCGCATTACTCTGACGCTGGCTTGGGCTGAGTGAGATATTTCCAGTCCTAGTGCGAAGTCTCCGATTTGCGCAAGCGCGACACCACTCGTCAGGGACGCGACGAGCGTGAACGACAGTAGTGAGTACGCCATTGTACTGTTGACACAGTGTCAAGCTGAAATCCACTGTTGCTTTCTCTAGTCGAGGATGAGACAGAAGTTACAAAACGTACCTTTCTTTAGACTGCGAAGAGTTCGCAGGGGAAGAAGACATTTTTATAGTGATCGCGCCGCCGTACAGTGATTGCAAGTGGGGGCGTTCGCAACTTTACACATCGGCGCTTAACATTTTTGAGCAAGCTGCCGTTCGAGTCACTTCGAAACTTTGGCAGCTGGCATGGCTGCTCTTGACGTGAATGACGTTTTGTCTCAAGTTGGTTCAAGCTTAAGCATGTTAAGGGTCATCCTCTTGGGGCTCTATAGTCGGACTTCGAACGCCAGCCCCCACGCACTCAACGTTTCAAAACAGATAGAACAGATAACACAATCGGCTGCTGGTACATGGTGCTGTCATGCTGCGCATGCGGGCTTGAGAAAGAAAACCTGTGCACGTGACTTCGTCTCACACGGCACTGACCGGAGAGACGTCTCTGCCTGCATGCGCGGCAATGGATATGTGCGATCGTTTTCCAGCCCACTCCATGACCGGATCGACTCCTACGTGTAAGCGCGCTTGCGGCGAGCACTCGACTCGGATCACAGCATGCACACCCAACCACTGCGTGACAGGGCAGTCTATACTACAGTTCTATCTTGGCCAAAAAAGGCATGAATATTACGGGAACCGAATGCTCAAGTGCATAGCGCACGGGCCGCCTTACAGGGATGCTTACGCCCATGCAAGCGTACGAGTTCCGCCACAGTTTTCGATTTTTTTACAAGGTTTTAACATGTTTAATTTGTGCTCCGACGTTCTAACCGCTGAGCTACTAGACACCTTGCGCGACTCGTTAACGAGCACGAGTCAGCAGCTGATTCGTTACGCGCGGTTTTGATTCGTTTCCCGCCAAAAATTTTCTTTCGTTTTGACGACTCGGGTGCGTCTGACTCGTTTTTGTCGAAACGAGTCAACCGCGGTTGTACTTGTAGATTACGCCGAAAGTACGCCGTCCCTTTTGCTAGCTTTAGTTAAATCAAGGAAAGCCTCGTCGACATTGATCTTTTGTTCCGAGAGCTCAACAACTGCAGAAGGCGAGGCAGTTCCCTGATCTGCATGGGCAGTAGTGAAACCGAATGTCTGGGTACGAGCAACGGGGCAAGACGCGCAGGCCGAATCGCCCATGTCAATGGCGGAGGAAGACGTTCTTGTTCTTGAGCCTGAAACATCGGTCAAAACTGGAAGAAGCACTGATTTGAGTTTTCCTCATTCCTTTTCATCAGTCCTGTAGTTGAAAAATATTTGTGGGAGCACGGTGGCAAGTGTCCTCCAGTTCACGTGCATGCTCGGCGACTGCTACCGGATGATCTTGCTGCTGCCAAGGCCGAGTTTCAGCACATGCCAGACATGGGCGTCGTCCACCCTTCTTCTAGCTCTTGGAGTTCACCCCTGCACGTGGTTCGCAAGCCGTCTGGCGCCCCTGTGGTGATAACCGTTCTCTGAATGCAGCCACTACCCTGACAAATATCCTATCCCACACCTACAAGATTCCACCTCTCAGCAATCCGGCTGCACGGATTGCTTGTCTGTATAATCAAATTGCAGTCAGTGAGTACGACATTCCAAAGACTGCTGTCATCACCCCCTTCAGTATGTTCGAGTTTGTCCGCATGGCGTTTGGACTCCGCAGCGCCACCCAGACTTTCCAGCGTTTCATGGACCAAGCCTTGCGTGGTCTTCCTTCCTGCTTCACTTACCTCGATTATCTTCTTATTTTTAGCCCTGACATCGACATTCACCCCACTCACCTTCGCCATGTTTTTCAACTCCTGTCAGACCATGGCATTCTCATCAACCCTCAGAAATGCGAGCTAGCCTGTCACTCATTTTCTGGGCCATTGTGTGTCTACACACGCGTTACTCCACTTGATGCCAATGTCACTGCCATCTAGCAGTATGCCAAGCCAATCACCACCAATCAACTTCGTCGCTTTCTTGGTCTGGTCAATTTTTACCACCGTTTCACACCACACTGTGCTGATATCCTCAACCCACTCCACACCATGTTGTCATCCCACCCTGCCGAGCCAAAGTCTGCCCTACTCACCTGGACTGCAGATGTGGAAGAGGCTTTCGTCAGCATCAAGGCTGCCCCTCAGCCAAGCATCACAGCCTCTCTCACCCTAATCCAGCTTTGGACCTCTGCCTGTAAACTGCCACTTCCCTCGAGGGTGTTGGTGGTGCTCTGCAACAATGAGTCAATGGCAGCTGGGAGCCACTAGCTTTCTTCTCGTGGAAACTCCCTCCAGCGCAACGCAACTACAGCAGGGTAGGCTGGGAGTTGCTAGCTAAATATCTATCTATTCACCTTTTTTGCCCTTTCCTTGAGGGTAGATCCTTTCATGTTCTTACTGACCATTATGCCCTCCCACAGACTGCTGTCCTCTCTCCTGTAGATCACTTCAACCCTCAAGATGTACGGCATGTGCAGTTCGTCTTGAGTTCACCACTGATATCCGCTACATCGCTGCTTCTACTAACCGGCGCTGCCGTTCACGCTCTGCCCCATGACATCATCTGCTCTTCGAAGAAAATTTCATAAGTTTTGAAAGCCAAGAGGCGGAGTAGAAAGTCGGTAAAGTAGAAGAAAGAGAAGAGAAAGAATGTAAAGGCGATTCACGGGAACGCCATCCGTCAAAGAGAAGCACAGGTTGGGTCAGACTCGAACCTGCGGTACCAATTCACCTAGCAGACGAGAGTCACTCGCGCTATCCGGATACGCCACGAGATCGTCCTAAAGCTTATCATCTGTGCCGAGACCGGGACTCAAACCCGTTGCACCAAATCGCCTAGCAGACGAGAATCACCTGGCTATCCACTATGCCATCATGTCATCTTCAAAAAAGATGGCCAATGGCACAGTTTCTAGGTCAGGCTATCTCGTCTACACGGAAGTTCGCGGAAGATGGTAGAAGCGACGGAGCACCAGACGGTTAACACGTACAACATGATTCGAACTGACCGGGCCCCCAAAAGGCACGTCAACGCCCAAGCTATCTTGGTCAGTATAGAAAGTCGCTACATAACGCCTCGAGCCAGAACTACCCCGCATCCGGGGTTGTTGATGTCGTTGTTGATGTCTCCACTGGAAAACCTGGTCCTTATGTCACTGCTGGGTTCAAGAAGACAGTCTTCAACGCCCTTCATCACCCCTGCCATCCTGGCATCCATTCAACGCAACGCCTCATCCTTTATTGGCACATCTGGCCAATTATGAACCGCGATGTGCTTACCTGTGTTATGTCCCAAGACACAGTCCAGCACACCAGTGGATTTGTAGCTCAACATAACTTCTGCAGGTCACTTCTGGCAA
>JAOWAR010193734.1:0-15424 GCA_028571005.1 Clathrina lutea | reverse complement strand
CGAGCTCACGTGCATTGCACGCGGGATTTCAATGCACGAATGCACAATTCCGGCCAACACGGAAGCCTGTAAAGTTCCCTGGAACATTTTGATATGGCGCCGGAAACAATCCCATCGTCGTCCAGGCAGTGCAGACGAATATCCAGGATCAAAACGTGTGTTGCAAAATCCAATCAACGGCATCTGCTATGGTGATCAAAATACAAGTGTAACGATACTCGGCATTGCCTCCCTTATTTGTATTGCTACGCAACAGTCGCCATCTTGTATTCTCATTCAGCATGTGCTTCGCTCTCTCTCTCTCTATATCTCTTCCTTCTGCAGTGTGGTTAGCACGAGCACCCCTGATCATAAAGGTTCTATCAAGTCGTGTTGAGCTCAGGGTCTAGGGGTATCAACACAAATGTAACAACAAGGGCTAGAGCGTAGGCCGCGAACGGTGAAAACATGATAAAATAATACTCTCCATACTTCTCAATACGCCAACAGCTTCGATGCCTGTAATGGTACCGCACTTATGAGGACAGAAGTTAGCAGTCCATGGCTCTCACCATGTTCCCAAATTCACGTGGGTGCTCGAACGAGCAGCGGCGGACACCAGCAAGACATCGACATGGTCGCCAACTTAAAGATGAAAGGAGATCCCACAAACTGGACGAGCCAAGAATCTCTGGTGACAGTTCATTGAAATGAAGGCACTCACCCTGTGGACGAGAAACGGAAAAAGAAAACGGGCGCGCCGCACCGACATGGTGAGACAAAGCTGGAAGCTGTTGGCAATCCGCTTGCGTGGACAGGCAAGAAGACAGATCCTGCTGCTGCTGCTGCTGCTGCTGCTGCTGCTGCTGCTGCTGCTGCTGCTGCTGCTGCTGCTGCTGCTGGTATTATTGCTCCTCCTCCTCCCCCTCCTCGTACTCCTGCTGCTGCTGTAGATCCTGCTGTTGTGGTTGTGGGTTGAACAAGGAATGAGGCTTTGCATCGCAGCAATAGCGAACGCCGTTGTTTCTTAACGAATTTCAACCCAGAGAGCCTTGTCAAGCTTGTCGAGCTGGCCTTGGCCAGTGTGTGAGACTGGCTCCTACTGTGCCCGTGATGAGCACAGGGTGATTTGAACACAAAGGCCGACGACAAGGTATTTCAAGATTTGTTTTATTCGCCGACAATGACAAGCATTGTTTCAACACGCACCCTCAAAGTATGCAAGACAAAGGAAAAATGGGCATGCGCACAAGAGCATAAATGGAGTCAGACGCTTGGTGTTAAACCGCATTAGCTGCTAAAAACAGCACTAATGCGTCAATAACAATAATGATGAAAAAGTACTTTTTCTGATCTGGTGAGAACTGGTCTATAGTCTGGAAAGAGGGACTCCATTATTCTAACCCAGCTTTTCCAGGCGAACCAGAAACCAGATGAAACCAGAATGATAAGCAGTAGAAGAAGACCACAAAATATAATCTAAACACCGGGTGGATATGTTTTCTGGTAGTTAGGATTGGAGAATGTTGAACTGGAAGCCTGCAGATAATTGGCTGGTAATTCATTCCTTCCTGATCTAAAACCAAAGTTTTGCTGAAATGGTAAAAGCAGGACAGCATTTTAAATTACCCATACGTCCAAGTTACTAAGTCTGAGACGGTCTGGTACAATCTTTCCTACTGTGTTCCCACTGGAATGTCAAGAATATCAAAAGGTTTTTACATACCCCATCCGGCATATTGGGATTAGCTCCTGCCTGAAGAAGCAGTTCACAAACCCTGTCAAGTCCCTTCTCTGCTGCATAGTGCAACGGTGCTCGACCATACTGTGAATAATGCACAGCGTAGGAAAAAAAAATGGCAAAAAAGATTATCACAACAAGCCTTTCAATGTAATCTTAACCATGGTGGTTGTCCTTCCGGCTCATCAGTTCCATGCTAGAGAGAATGAAAGACAATGGAGCCATGACAGTTGGTGTTTGGACATTGATGTTGGGTGAATGTGGTAATTATCTCATCATTAGTATGATCATAGATGGGAAGTTGGGGAAATTAAGAGCATGTTTGTGAATGTGGTAGATGTGTCATCATTTTTGTAAATGAAGTAGATATATGGTCATTGGTGTGAATGTAGTGGATGTGTGATCAATGGTGTGAATGTGGAAAAACGCATGATCATTGGTGTGAACATGTTAGATGCAAGATAATTAGTGTGAATGTGGTAGATGTAGGATCATTGGTGTGAATGTCCTAGATGTATCACCATTGGTCTGAACGTAGTAGATATATAATCATTAGTGTAAAATTGGTACTTGTACGAACATTCGTGTGAATGTGCTAGATGTATGATGATTGATGTGAATGTCGTAGATTTATTGCCATCATCAGGCCCGTAGGGACTGTAGGTGGTTCCGCACAGCTTTATTGGCGTGTGCGTGTGTTTGTGTGGTAGTTGATGTCCGTCACAGGTCATTCAGATCCCATATATTTCTGCTTGTGGGTAAAATTCTCCACATGCTTCATTCCCTCTAAGATAAGTGATGTGCAGCTTTACTTCGTGTTCGTGTTCTAAGAGCTGTTGGGGTGTCTTTTAGCACGGTGTGTTCTTGCTTGAGGCCGCTGGCTTGGCGGGAGAAAAAAACTTCTGAGCGCCAAAAAATTGCAACAAAATCCGACCTTCGTGACGTCCACAAGACATTCGGCTTTCTGGGAAAAGAACGCGGCGCTATTTCGCAGATGGAAACAGGATCAATTTGTGTGTTAATGCCAGAGCCTGCTTTGTTTGTAAACTCTGATTTCGCTTTCCTGTCGCTCGACAAGGACAGGCTTCATTCACTGGCTCATGTGTATAGACGCATAGTCTATGGATCCTTTCTGGCCTGACAAGACATAGGTCCGGCCCTTTTTCGCATGAAGCTGGAACAAGCCCTCTGTGAACTGAATGTTTTGCTAAGGTAGTCGGAGTTCCGAACGATGTGCGTACTGGGAAGCATTGCAACCTTCAGCGGAACTTCATTCGGAGCGACAGCGCAAGCTGTTCTCAGTGTGGGCATTCTCTGCTTTTCCTTACGACAATTTGTGTACAGGCTTGGTCATCAACTTTGCTGTGTCGATGTGTGTGTGGTGGTGGGAGCTGGCCGATCGATAAAGCGGTGAGATAGGCCTCAGAGCTTGTACAGTTTGTTTGCTGTACAAAAAAATTCTATTGACGGCGTGGGTCGTTCGATCTCGTATGTGACAAGAACTTCCAAAGACAAGCCGGTGGCAGTGTCCCTTGTGCTGACGACTTCCTTTCTTATTCTGTCAACATTTGGCGGGAAGAACCTGGACGAGTGCTTCGGCACTTTGAAGCAAGTGTGCCTCGCAAACCTATTGTACTCTGACGCCTCTCGATGATTGCCTTCAAGACCAGAACCGCATATCACCTGGAAAGTCTAATTGACAGGTGCTTTCGCACGGACACAAGGCCAGGGAGAAATAGAGAGAACCCCTGCCATAAATTTTCAAGGGAACGAGAGAGAGAGAGAGAGAGGGAGAGAGAGAGAGAAAAAAGAAGAAGAAAAACTTGCTAAGCTTACCGAGAGTACATTTTTGATCGAAGGAAACGTTCGTCCGTCTGGAGACAGACTTCAGGATGTGTGCCTCAATGTTCATATAAAAAGAGGTACCACACTCGGGCAAGACTTGTCTAGGCCTGGGCCTCATTACACGTTTAAAGATGAATTTCGAAAATTCTTTGACATGCTTATCCAAAGCTCTCCAAATTTTTCCGCCCTCCACTCTGGTGAGAGCCTGTTCCTGTATACGTCTGTTGTACACTTGTAGTTACGATGGCTGCCGCTGAAAATCATGGCAGGTGGTGCGCACGCTTGCATCGTGGTTCCTGTCAACCATATTTGGACGAAAAAGAGTTACATTTGAACCAATCGCATGCGCGCATTGCATTCGCGCAATTCACGGGCTGATCGACTGGTAGAGGTTCACGTTTTTTCCAAATGTGGAAAATCCTCTTCCTGAACAAGTGATATCTTTTCGGCTACCGCAGGACTTGTTGGTAAGCCCGTCCGCTGATCTAGGGTGCTTGATGTCTGCTGCAGTATCTTCCGCATGGCCAGGGAAATATTTGAACCCGCCTATAGTTGAACCCCTGCGTGAAGAGCTCCATTGTAATTGAGGCGCTCGAAGTCAACCACAACGTTTTGGCCAAAGTTCAGAGAACAAAGAAGAAACAAAAAAAAACAGCGCGACTTGGAGTTCTTTGGGGTAATTCTTGGGTGCGTCTACATTATTTGAAGCTCGTACTTCACGGATTTATGCCAGAAGAAAGGCCGGGTTGAGCACAGAACTAACGGTATGAGGCTTTTTGGACAGCTCCCTGAACTACGAAACAATCATATGCTAGAATGGCAACCTGACATCCAAGCATTTTACCCAAATCACTGAGTGGAACAGAGCTCGAGCACGGATCGAAATAAAGGAGGCGAGGATTGTGATGCTTTGCAGACTGCAGTGGCTCCACGCGAAATCCACTTGTCATCGTTGGTGTCAATGGGGTGGATGTGGGATCATTGGTGTGATGGTAGTACATGTATTATCACTGATTGGTGTGACTGTGGTAGATGTAAGTTCATTGGCGTAAGTGTACCAGAAAATTGATCATTGATGTGATTGTGGTAAATGGATGACCATTGGTGGGAAGGTAGTAGAAGTAAGATCATTGGTGAAACTGTGGTAGATATATTATCATTGGTGGGAATGTAGCAGATTTTTGTTCATTTGTGTGATTGTGGCAGATGTATGATCATCGGTGTGAATGAGGTAGATGCCTGATCACTGGTGTGAATGTGGTAGATGTACGATGATTGGTGAGAATGTATTTAACGTATCATCATCAGTGTGAATGTGTTAGATCTATGATCTTTCGTGTGAATATGGTAGACATACGACGTCAACGTGGAAGTTGTACGAGCATTGTTGTGAATGTGGTAGATGCTAGAACATTGGTGGGATGATGGCCGATATATGATCATTTGTTTGTATTTGGTAGATGTATATACATTGGTGTGAATGTGGTAGATATGTGGTCATTGGCGTAGCTCTATGACCATTGGTAGGAATGTGGTATATACATGTTCCTTACTGTGAAGGTGGTAGATGTATGACCATTGGCATGAATACAGAAGATGTATGATCATTGGTGTGAATGCGGTAGATGTATCCTCATTGGTGTGAATTTGGTAGATGTATGACCATTGGTATGAATGCGAAGATGTATGATCCTTGAATGTAGTAGATGTATGTTCATTGGTGTTGAATGTGGTAGATGTATGAACAATGGTGCGAATATGATAGGCGTGGGATCCTTGATAAGAAAGTGGTGATGCATGATCCTTGGTTTGAATGTGGTCGATCTTTGCTTGTGGTGTAAATGTCGTGAACGTGGCAGATGTAAGATCATTGGTTTGAACATGGTAGATGTATTATCGTTGGAATGAAAGTAGTAGATGTATGGTCATTGGTTTCAATGTGGTAGACGTACGATCGTTGGTGTGAAGGTGGTAAACATGCGGTTTTTGATATGAATGTAATAGATGTATAATCATTAGTGTGAAAGTGACAGTCACATGATCATTGGTATGAATGTGATAAATGTATGATCATTGGTGTGGATGGTGTAGATTTATGGTCTTGGGGTTGAATGTGGTAGACGTATGATCATTGGTGTTAATGAGTTAGATGTATGATAATTGATTTGAACGTGGTAGATGTATGACCATTGGTGTTAATGTTATAGAGGAAGGTTGAAGGACTTTTTCGATCTCATTCTCATGATCAACTCACACACGGTTAAGAACAGTAGTTCTCAGGGCGCGAAGTGAGAAACACCGAAACGTCTTCTCATTTAACACAATTCTTTTAATTCCTCACTTCGCGCCCTAAGAACTCCTGGTCTTAACCTTGTTTGAGTTAATGGTATATATGTATGACCATTCGTGTGGACATGATAGGTGTATGATCAGTGATGTCAAAGAGATAGATCTATGAACATTGGTCTGAGTGTGGAAGATGTATGTTCATTGGTGTGAATGTGACAGACTGATGATCATTGGTATGAATGTGGTTGATCCAGGATTAGTTGTGTGAATGCGGTAGATGTATGATTTGTGGTGTAAGGGGGATAGATGTATGATCGTGGGTGTGAATATGGAGGAAGTATGATCATTTGGGTGTGTGTGGTAATGGTATGATCACTCAGGCCGGTTAAGGACTGACTGGGGTGAAATTTTCAATTTTCACTTCCACAGCTCGTATCGCCATGAAACTTTCCATGATTACTCTCTGTGGTAATTGAAAGCCATCTGAGCCCCTATAGTGGGCAGAAACCATGCAGAACTTGGAATGAAAGAGAGTTTTAGGGAGGTCGTTCACTAGTCGGAAGACCTTGAAGAAACTCCGTTTTGGAAGAGGCTTTTGCGGTACATATGTGTAGGAGTACTAAGCGATGTGAAACAACGTGAAAGCATCACCGAAAGATCAAAAGCGGATTGTTGGAACGCAAGACAAGCCACCCATCGAGCGCTGCCATACATTTCAATGCGAGAAAGATCGGCGATCGACTGACTCTGCATATACATGGACTTCCAGTCTTGAAAAAAAGTATTGCTCAACAGTTCTTGTTCATACTTGGGGGGCGATACGCCCCTCGTTCGTCCGCAGCGACCTCGACACTTGTTCACTGCAATCTTTGCTCACTCCCAAAAAGGACTTAACCCGCTTTCCTTTGCGCTGGTCATGAGGCAAACAGACGTTCTGATCACTGTGGCGACTATTAAGATTTCGCTAATTGTTGAAGATCTAGAAGCTACCCTTCCCAGACCAGGCCGAGGGAGACTCAGTGGGAAGTCACTATTGTAATACAACTTACAAGAACGAAAAGAACAAGTAAGTGAGAAGAAAATTGATTATGCCTAAGTGAAATTGAGTAGTGTGAAGACGACGGATTGCGCAAGAGCCTGGGTACAGGTTGGGCAAGAAGACGGATACAAATAAGGAAAGAAGAGAGGAAGTGCATGAGTAACAGTTTGCTGGAGACGAGCAGTCGCGATAATCACAAGAAGTCAACTTCATGCCCCATGTCAGACTAGTATTACCTAGATGGTAAGGGTATCAGATTGCTTTGATGGTCAGTCAGTTGCGTGTAAAGACACGCAGAGTGCCAGATCAGGTAACCAGCAGCAGAAAAGATCACAAGCGGCTTAACAAGGAGGGATTATTTTGCCGCCTATGGCCAGCAGGACTTCAAAGAGGCCTGTTGCCTCGACGGCCGATGGGGACTGTTTGACTATCATGCGACCTGATGCCTATATTATCATTGTTGCGAATGGGGTGATGTTTGATCGTTGGTTTTAATGTAGTAGATGTTTTACCTTTGGTATGAAAGTGGTAGATGTATAATCACTGGTGTGGATGTGCTAATGTATGAACAACGGTCTGAATGTGGTACATGTATGTTCAAGGTGCGATGTGGTGGAGGTTCAATCAATGGTGTGACTGTGTTAGATGTATGATCAATAGTTTCATTGTGGTACATGTATCATCATTGGTGTGAATGTCCTAAATCTATTATCATAGATGTGAATGTGGTCGATGTTGCTGATGATGATCTTTGGGGTGAATGTTGTAGATGTATGATCATTAGCTTGAATGTGGTAGATTTGTCACGATTGGTGTCAATGAGGAAGATATCTGATCAAAGGTATGACTGTGGTAGATGTATGATCATTGATGTGATTGTGGCAGATGTGTAATCAATGGTGGGAATGTCGTAGATCTATAATCCTTGGTGTGAATGTGGTAGATGTGTGACCATTGTTGTGAGTGTGGTGGGTGTATAATCATTGGGGTGATTTTGGTTGATGCAAGATCATTGGTGTGAATGCGGTATATCTTTGATCTATTTTGTGAACCTGGTAGATGTATAATCATTGGTGTTAATGTGGTAGATGTTTTTCACTTAAGCGAACGTAGATATATGACGATTGGTGTGAATGCGATTGAAGTGAGATCATCGGTGTACCTTTGGTAGGATGTTTACATGTGTAAATGTGAGAGAACTTTGCATAAAAAAGCTTTTATATACGCAGAGAAGTGTGTGAACTGAGATGAGAGTGGGTGGTAAAGCTGTGTGTGTGTGTGTGTGCATGTGTGTAATGTTAGCTAAGATGCATTTTAAAGTGGAAAGATCTTGAGTAGTTTAACAAACTCCGTTTGGTTGGATAGCTCAACTTTGAGATTGTGTATGTATAGTGGCTATAATGTGCACAGGTTATTAGTAGTGTGTCATACCTCAGCTTGCACAGACCCACGTGAACACGCACACGCACACACACACAAACACAAACACACACACACACACACAAACGAACACACACATCACAGCTGCTCTCAACTCAGTTCCGATACTTCTTCATATTATGGGAAGTCTTTTATGCAAAGATTTCACACGTTTACACATGTTCACACCATACCACATCCACACCAATGTCCATACGCCAACTGCATATAATTCTCCTCTGATTGGTGTTGTCTCTCATTCCCTCTGCTGTGCAACCATTGATGAGCCAGTAAGAAAGCTGCGACGGTGTGAAACCTGCATAAACCTGAGTTGGCCTGGGAAGAGCTTTCCAACTGTGCTTCCAATGAAATTTCAAAAAAATCACAAAGATTTCTTACTTACCAGGTCAGGTGCATTGACATGGGCTCCTTGCTGAATGAGCAGTTCACAAACCCTGTCATGTCTGTTCCATGCTGCACAGTGCAGCGGTGTTCTACCAAGCTGTGAATGATGCCAAGAATTAAAAAAAACTGGTGTGAGAAAGCGATTGTTTCTACAGTTTGACACTAAATCAGTCTTCTGTATGTGGGTGTTTTCCCTACAGCTAGTACTACATTGATGACATGCATAGCTTGACAAGAAGACAAGATGCCACAGTGGATTTTCTCAAAGCTGATCAAAAGAAAATGTAACATATGTTCTGAGAGAATGGGATATTTTCAGTTCCAGCTGGAGCCACAAAAGGAGAAATCACAAAAATCACTCACAGGTACACTAGATAAATTCTCTTCAATTTGTGTAATCTTGTCTTCATCTGTTGTTTATAATTGACATGGTAATGAAGAAGGAATGACTTTTTTTCTACTAATTTAGTGGTCCTGTGTGGAAACAAGGAAGCCATATACTTAGGTCAGCCTTTCCTGATAAGAACAAAACGAAAATAGTAAAGGAATACCATAATGATGGGCACTATCTCATGACTCAGTTTAAAATGTAGAACGTTCAGCTAGCAGCCTTGAACTACCGGTGTTTCGCTTCAGTGTACTTCACTGGTTTGTTGAGGCAATAATTTTTTTACAGCAACGGTTAAAGCAGGATGGCGCTTCCCGAACCATCCATCGAACGTAATTAACCTGGTTCGGTATTGAAAAATCATTTCTTCTGTGTTTCCACCGGCTTTTAAGCAAAATAAAAATGGTTTTACTTACCCTATCAGGCACATTCACATCGGCTCCTTGCCGAATCAGCTGTTGGCAACACTCGTAAAATCCCATCAGTGCCGCATAGGGCAACCGTCCTCCAAGTACCTGTGAATGATGGGCAACATCAGGAAGGATGAGTTGACAATTTCTTTTTTCCTATCTTAAAGGCAGATTTTCTACAATCATAAGATAAATCTCGCCTCAGCTTGTGTACTGCAATGATGAGGCCATAAAGGTCAAAACTGCATGCACTTTGATAATTCAAAGTTACATTGGGTGCTTCCAAGCAGCAGTACAGAGAACGCATGTATAGCTTACTTAGAAGGTAGATTGTGTCAAAGTTGAGTTTTTTTTTCACAATGAGCTCAGGATCCAAAGAAAGCAGAACATTACTAGCACTGCCATGACTAGTACTTGACTGGCTTAACAATAAGCTACTCGATCTGCAGATCTATGGACCAAAGTATACCTAAATGGACGTGAATCTGTGTACATGCAAAACGATACTGCATGTGTGTACGTCAACGTCCCCTGGGCATGGTCCGGCCGACTTTGACCTCAATACATATAATGGGTCCGGTGCTGTCACGCCCATCCCCGTGGCATCTTCAGGGTCAATTTAGGCAAAATGTTTTGCCTTACTACCACCCCCCAATCATTTCAGATAGATCAGTCGTGCATAATTTGACATCCCCGCGGATATGGCATCGTTAGTCTATTAGGCATTTTTTTTCTTGCCTAAAATGACATCACGACTAACTTGACATTCCCGCAACCCTGGTCAGCATGGACGAAAGTATGTGACCGCACGGAGGAAAACAATCGAGGAGCGACTCTCGAGATCGTCTGCTGGTGATTTGGTGCCGCAGGTTCGAGTCCTAGTCTCGGCACGGAGTCGAGCATCTATCAATTTTTGTTCAAGCGATTCCCGCAGCTCCCCATCTACAATTTCAGACACACCCAGCTTCCTTGGCAATATAACGGCCCGGTCTTCAGATCAATGTGTTCTCTTAGACAAACTTGGCACCTTGCTCTCGGATGTGTTCGGCCACCCTTCGACAGTCCTGGAGGATGTCATCCGCCCGTCGAAAATTTACCCGCGAGTTGCGTGCTCGTTCCCGGCGAAGATAGAATAAAACTAACTTGACTCCGTCCCTTCCTCGCGAGATTTTCTGGTATCCAAATCTGGGCCAGCGTCCATCGCAGACAGCCTTTCAAACGGCTCGATGTCCGAAGAGCCTCGAATTCGACCGAAAGAAACGAAAACTGCCTCAAACACAATTTCAAGAGGTATCAGAACACAATGTCGGGAAAATCGGCATCGTTGACGAAAATGCCTCCCCCCTCGTGTTAAATTCGGCAAAGTCGTCGGCGCCAGGATTTGGCATCTCCATGTCAAAATAGACAAAAAATGCCTGAATGACTGGGAGATGCCAACTTCGATGTGAAATTTGGCAGGACAGTGCCCCGAGAGGAGCTCGGGGCAAGCGTCAAGCCCGAATCACGCCTTCTTAATTAGGCCAGGAAGCCAACTTCAAATATAGGCCCTTTTGCTCTCAGCTTGGGGAATGACCCGGTACACCCAGTTCTAGCCAAAGCGCTTCTTCTTCGTGTCTGACCTTAAGAAATCCTCCTCGTGTGCGACCCTTTTTAGGGACGTGAAGCTAGATTACTCGCAAAAAGGAAGACTCTTGTTAACTCACACCCGTCTCACCATTCCGCACTCATTAGGTATCGGTGACTGTCATGGAAGAGATACCAAACTGCGCTTACTATCTCAAGACCATGGTTACAGAGTGCTGTTATGGAGCGTTATTGCAGATCAGCTTCACAACAGTTCGCGATGTCTAAATACCTTGTCGTGGCTTGTCATAGCGATGGTGTGCTCTTTCTCCAGGCCTCTACAGTGAGTGTCTTGCTACTTCGACAAGAAGACACGACCAACTGATTCGAAACGCATTTCCTCCGGATGTTGAAAGGTAAACCCTTTGTTTGATGTATGTCCTCTGGAAGGCTTAAGGTTCGTCACCGTTGTTCCTTCCAAGTGGCGGATGAAGCTATCCACAATATTGTAAAAGGCAGACAAAGACAAAACGTCACTTGCTCCGCCCCACATCATGAATCCGATTCTTCTGGCCCCGCACTGGGAGGAATTACCAAAATAATTCTCCGCTAGGACGTCGACCTCCGAGACACAAGGTGTAGCACTACACCCGTTTTCCATTGAACTTCAGCTAGAAAGCGGCGAACTGGGGAGGTACAGAAGAACGATGTGTGTTTGTGAACGCCTAACAAGCTATCTTTTATCCTTTGGCTCCTATTGCCCTGTGCGGCACACATACAGCGAAGGCAGCGAGCCGATGAGATCACGCCCCTTATGCGCTGTGCGACGCGCAACTCAAGGTGGCTGCGAGGGAAATTTTGTCCTTTGCAATTGTCAAAGACGCTATACGGTTGCATGGTAACAACTTTTAACATGCAGTCAAGGCAACCACGTTCGGTGGTTAACTGTGATTTCAAAATTTTCGCGGCCATGGACACGGCTCCATACAAAGCCATGTCTACTCATTCATCATGATAGGAACAGTGTGCAGTAAGTGTTCGTTTTAGGCCAGGGTAGTATTTTCTGACAAACCGCAAGCGCGCGGCGCAGTACACGCCGGGCTAAGCCTCGAGAACGCGACCAAATGCAGATCTTTAGCTTATGGGACGCGTTTTTCCAACGATTGTGATCGTGGGAGCTAGTGCTGTGACGTTGAGGAGGCCTTTTCGCGCGATTTTTAGATTTCGTGACAGCTGGTGAAAAGAGCTTTCCACCGGTTTGTCTTTGACCTGGGTCAGCATTCTGCGCGGCGATCTACGATCGGCTACTTTCAGCGTTTCCGCAAGCTGCCTTGTCTGTCTTTTCTTTTGGCTGTGTGCTATTCAGAAAGGGTTTAAAAACGATAAAAGCGAAACGAACGAGTTTGAGGTAAGCACCCACACAGTAAAAGTCAGCCGTTGCTGATCTCGTATGAAACCGACATTTTTCGCAGGTCGACGTCGCATTCACATGCCAGCTATCACGCGTATAGTAAGTACGCATTCCTCTCACCTACATCTGCCCGAAAAAAAACGCACGCATGCCCAGCAGAAGGCGAAACCAAGCGCTGATAAGAAGCTGAGCAGAAAGCATGAATGATGGATTCTGCCGACACTAGTCTCACTTTACTTCGCGGACGCGGGCAACAAGGCGTCCATATACTGTGCTAGCGATCTCTTATAAATAGCCGCCAACGTTGCGATCGCTGACCGGTTATTAACGGTTATTACGGTGACCACCGCCTGCCACGCCGCACCGTGCGTGACTCGTGGAAGCACTCTTATCGCGGCGCCCTCCGAGATAGCGATTGAAATCGAGCGCGCGCAAGTCGTCCAGGCCGTGCGGGTGTATATTCGCACCAGCCCACGCCCACAGTGTTTCACATGCATGCATGTGCACGTGCAAGCTTCGTTTGCGGTTCATACTCAGCACAGTTACGTTACTGCGCGCGCGGGTCCGAGTCGGTCTGCCCTCCGCCTCTCAGGTAAGTTGTAGCCGTTTGATGGTAGCGCACGACCAGACTCTAACTGATCACAACACTAAGATTTGTGGAAGTGGCAGCCCCCTGGCAGCCCCCACATCCACATACACAGGCCGCGTTTGTCCGCTCCTCGTTCGCCACCAAACACGTCCGTCTTCTAGCACGGTTCTCTTCGCTGTGGACAAAACAAACTCAGGTTACTGCAGGTGAAGTATCGAGGGAAGACCGGTCAAGGTGGAAGGCCCTGTTCTTGCGCTTGCTGGGATCTGTGGACAGGGAAGCCATTGAACAGCAAACAAGGGGCCAGGCATCATCCGATCTGTGGCTTGTGGAGCCGGGGTGCCGCATTACAGCTTCGAAGATGAAGAACGTGGGTACCAGGCAGCGAGACTTCCAGGGTTTGGTGGATACCTTCCTTCACAAGGAGCCACTGGCTCATATGCCAGCACCAGGCGCGTAGCTGGGAGTGTTTCCACGTTGCCCGGAAACCCCCTGAGCGAGCCTCTTTTTTTTTTTTTTTGCTACCATGACATGATTTTTCGACAGGCGCGAAGTCGAAGTACACACATTTACGTGTACATGAGTCACCAGCACAGTACTAGCGCATTGTTATACGTGGTGCGATTCTCTGCACCTCGGCACAGGAATGTTGCAGTTCGTTGTGTAGATCAGTGTATTTTCCGATCATTCATATCTCATTCCCGTTTGCAAGGCGCCGAGATTTGAATGACGTTTCAAAAACACGCAAGCGAGGCCGACTCAATGTTGTTCTACTTGTTTACTAACCGGGTCTGCAGATGTCAAAGTATTTACAAGTTAGGTTCTATGCGGCCTGTGTTTCAGGTCACGTCATTAGGAAGATTTTATCTTGGCCGTGAGGGGGAACCTGTCTGTACTATATACATGTAGGTCGACTGACCGATCGCGAGGAGCAAGCCCTGAACAGCTTGCTCGGAATGAAAGGGAGGTGCGTTCACTTCTTGCCCCAATTGAGACGAGACTGCCACGATCGCGAAGTTACATGTACATCAGCAATGAGCCAGTTGGAAAAGCTTTCAACGTTTACTTCTGGAGGGAAAAAAAGTTTTCTCTTCCAAGAGGCGGAGTCACGCCAGACAGACAGATGGGGGCAGTCGATCGTTCCTGCGGTCTGCTGCCTGATACGGTAGTCGTAGTGAACATAACTACGCGACGAACTTTTATAATTATGCTAGATTCTAAATGGTAAACTCGGTTTGGCGTACAACGGTAATTTTGACGTCGACGGTCAATCGACTAGCTCGCCATCAACGAGCAAGTCTTCTAAAAAGGAACTTAACTTGCGTCCAGTCCCTTATCGTCTGGACTTGGCTGGTCCGCAGGCTCATTCAGCATCTCGGTGTCAGTCACCCCTCCGGGATGCTCAATGATCGTGTCGTCACAGTGACTACGTAACGAACTCCGAACACGGTACATGCAGTAGACAGACTGCTGAGTTACAGCGGCGTGATGAACGAAAGAGCCTCTCGTGACAAAAAGACGGCACCACCACAGAGGACAGCGGAGCTTTTTGCACATGACATTCGTGGTCGCCGGCTTGCTCGATTGCAACATTGCATTCAACGGGACATGTATTTGTAGACGTCACTATAAACAACAGGATCAGGAGCGAGTCCTCCTCGCTTCCGTGTTTTTTCAAACAAGGCGAGACAGTGAAACGTTGAGTATCATTCAAAACCTCGGCAGTGCAAACTGGAATGCATGAATGATCGAAAAATACACTGGTAAGATCTACACGCAACAGTTGAACTAACTAGTGCGCCGAAATCGAACCTCGCCGGCCTCCAGCGGTTTAGGTGGAAGACAAGTTAAGGATGGATGGGAGGGCGTCGGCGAGCAAGAAGAGGAAGGCGCCGGACCAACTCACCCTAAGCGCGGCCTTTGCCAATGCGCAAACGGCCAAGGATTAGTTGTACCGCGGCAACGTTGTCTGATTCATCTGTAGCACCGTCTTCTGGTGGCGACGGGTTGACGAGTGATCGAGATGATCGTGGCGACGGGTTGACGAGTGATCGAGATGATCGTGGCGACAAGCGCGCTGAGTGGACGACCGTTGCGGGCTGAGTCGACTATCGACATCGGAACGTTTTCGAAGCGTCGCTCGACTCGTGGAAGCACGAGGCAGATCCACAAGCGATGTCTTCTGTGGAGAAGCTCCACCTGCTTGAGCACCACTTCAAGCCGACGAGAGAGTTCGCATTTTCGACCCGAATTCAGTACGAGAAGAAGCGGTCATTCCAGTTAGGATGGCTCGGATCGTACCCGTGGCTGGTTTACTCCCCCGTTTGCGATGGTGGATTTTGCCTT
>JAOWAR010193623.1:0-15424 GCA_028571005.1 Clathrina lutea | reverse complement strand
TAGTCGGAACTGACTACGTCATCAAGACCGCGACTTTGCACCCGAGTGACTTCATCGCCAACGACACCGTCGATTTCCCGCGAACAAGGCCGAGAAACGAAAAGAGCAGTGGACTACACAGTCTACCGCACTTCTATCTCTCAACCATGAAAAAATCATTTTCCCGTGGAGTTCCCCTTTAAGAAAGACGACATCGTGTTCGAGGTTGGTGCTGACGGTAAAGAATTCCTCACAATCCGTCAAAAAAATTCGTCGAAGAACTGCCAAGGTGGCCTTTCTGGCAGGGACTTCGAAAGTTGCGAGCGGTTACGGGAACCGAAGCAAGATCTCGCCATGCGCAGAAGCTCCTCAGCAAACTTCACCATAATGTCGACAAGATTTTCCAACGAGCCTTGCCTGGTCTCCAGCTCGAAGCAAAGCCAGTATGGTTCGCAAGAGCACCACTCGGACACGTAGTTGTTGGAAGTATGCTGTCGAGGATATGCCAGGTGGCCTACGTGACCAAGAAATACACAAACCATTGCATAGGCGCAACAAGCATCAATCTGGTGAAGACCGCTGGTCTCGATGATCGCTCGGTGTGTCATTTGACTGGCCACAAGAACGCTTTAAACCCTAACAGCTAGTGCGACCTGTCAGAAGAACACCAGGATCCCTTAGCGGCCATCCTTGATGGAGAGCCTCGAGCAAGCTCAAGCTTGGCGGCCCTTTCAACCATTTCAGCAACCAAATGAAAGGCTGAAGATGACGACGACAGTACTAGTGAACCTCAATTGGAACAGGGAACTGAAACGTCCACATCCACCGGAAGTATTTGTTTGTCGACATTTGCCGTGAAGTCCGTGTTCAACAACGCAACGTTCAACTTCAACCCATCGGTGGCACCTCGTCCTTGGAAGATTTCCAATTTTATGCTCCGACTCAAGAAAACGAAGATGACAATTTCATTTTCCACTGTCTGTCATCTCCAAAAAAGGAGACAATTATTAGCAATAATTATGTTCCTAAGAAGACAATTATTCATGTTATTCTCCTGTTAAAGGAGTTTTGTATCATCCGTTGTTATCTCCTTGGCATTTGTGCGTTTAGAAATGGGAAAAAAAAGAATAATTCTCTAGGTGGGATAAAATAAGAACATTTATCTATTATTTCAGCGCTATGTACATCCGACTTTCTTTGCTGTACAGCTGTCAACTGCGAACATAAGCCCATTCTGAACTCAAATACATCGCCAAGCCAACTAGTACGGCTGTTTCCAGTGGTGGCCACCGTAGACTGCGAGGTAGGACATTCATTCAGTAGGTGGATTAATGACTCGGTGAGAAAGATCAAGTGCCAGGCCACAGGATTGCTCAACGATACCCTTCCTTCGTGCAAAGGTTAGCCAACTATCGTCTTCTTTTACATTCTGCTAATTTCTTTTCGTTGTGTTTTGTTTGTCATTTCAGTTGACTTAACTTTTTTCCTCCCAACGTTCCCTTGTAGGAACATATTATAGTTGGCATCTTTGATACCCTTTCACTCAACGTTTTTACGGATTCCGCATTGTCACACCAACTTCATGTAAAAACACAGCTGCAAACAGGATTAGGGATAAAACTTGCCTTTCCCTGGCAGCTGACAGGGTTCTCAAAAATGACCAAATTTGGGCATTCCTTCAATCCAGGAATAGCTGGCTTTTTCATTATCCATATCCACTGCTCTAGTACAGACTTCATATCCCCGTGATAGCTCTAGTCTAGAACTCACTGTCCTTCCAAGGCTTGGAGAGTATAGAGTTTTGGGATATGATGTGGTCTAAGTTTATTTTGATGTTCCCACATGGGAATGTTGCGGAGAACACCATGCACAAAAGTTGCCTTTTTGTCAGATACAAGGTCGGCCATTCAGGCAACATCAACAAGAAGTTCATTGTGCCCTGTAATCATTATATGGAAGGTAAACTAAAGAAATTCCAGGGAGGAGCAATTTGGATAAAGTAACAAGGTGCGAGGTTGCCTTGGTAATAGGTTTCCCACCATCATACACACGGCGGGCAAAAAATGCAGTGTCAGATAGCGCTATGGCAAACTGGAAAATTGTACACCCCAGTATCCCACCCAGTCACGTGAGAGCACTCATATGGGAACTCGTTGGTCAAAGAAGACCCATTCGTTTGCTTAACTTTTTGCATGACTGAACATTAAATTCTGCACAGTTACTTTTACCAGCTCCTTGCACATAGATTCTTATCTCCGTGCAGTTCGGTTGTTTGCCCAGAATTCGGTGACTTTTGGTCTCCGTGCTCCCAACGTTACCACATGGGAACATATGTGAATATCGAAGTGGATAACTCGTACATCGACCAGACTCAGTGTATAGTATGTTTGAGTCAGTAAGGTCCTCCGGACGAAATTTGAATAAACCACCCAATGTCATCAGGTGTTGGAAAGGTTGATGGTTAAATAGCAACAGGCAAGATTGACACCGCAGAACTGCTGCTGACATTTAGAACTACTTTGCTAGACCTCTCGCTTGAATCAAGCCAATTTTTAATGTCTTTGCTCGTGGACAATGTGCTTGAGCCATGCAATTTTTGAGGTCCGTTCAGATCTTTTATTAAGAGAAACTCTAACAGCAGAACTGCAGTTTGTTAGGTTCAAGATGAAGAGCCCTTCCTTGATTCTTATTCCCTTTAATAGCCTCGGCTTAAAGTCACCTCAATTAGATATCAACGAATGTGCTCCAGCAAGGAATTCCTGCGATATAGAAAATGTATGCCATACCGTGGTTAAAGCATACACAGGCTATGCTGGAATGACTCTGAATGCCTTGATGAAAACATAGGGCTCTGCGATGCCAGCAACGGATGTGCTGAAAATACAGTATGTGTAAACACAGCGGGAAGCTACGCATATGAGTGTCCTATTGGCTACACTGGGAATCAAACATCCTGCACAGACGTTGATGAATGTGAAATGAACCCAGGTCAATGTCATCCAAACGCCTCTGTCAAATCTCGATGGGTCATTTGCTTGTGTCTGCAAGAAAGGCTCCGCTGAAGATGCTCAGAGTAGCAGCTGGGAAGGTAAATCGTGGAGATAGGAACAATAACATTATCAAAAGTGAAATGATCTCCTTCAAGCGCTAATGGTCTTTTGGAAGGGGTAACATGGGTTGCCATGGCAAAGCCTTTGGATAACTAAAGCTTGCATTTCCAAAGAAAATCGTATGTTTCACAGGTCCTTTTAGGTTAAAGGGAACAGCATGCCAAAAGTGTTTGTGGAGAGAACCCATCCTTGACGACCACCTAACAAGCTATGAGCGAGACCGCACTGCACGAGCGACGTAAGTCAGAGCGGATATGAACAAGTGCGTAGCCAGGGGCCACAAAAAGGATGGGCAATGGCGCAGTTTCTAGGTCAGGCTATCTCGTTCACACGGGAGTCCGCGGTCTGGAAGTTGGCCGGTAGTAGCGAGGGAAGACCGGACAGTTAACACG
The DNA here is from genome assembly GCA_028571005.1 of Clathrina lutea. Lineage (NCBI taxonomy): Eukaryota > Metazoa > Porifera > Calcarea > Clathrinida > Clathrinidae > Clathrina > Clathrina lutea. The sequence goes on along the minus strand of JAOWAR010193623.1, from coordinate 11,943 downwards.
TAAAACGTGCTTCGAATTGACCGGCCCCTCGAATATAATTACTCCATGGATGGTACTGACATCTCTTCTTTCCAATCTGACCACGCTAGCTCGGCTTTGACCGATTTTTCGGGGGTCGGTCAGTTCGAATAACGTTTTACGTGCTAACTGTCCGGTCTTCTCTTGCTACAACCAACTTCAAGACCACGGACTCCAGTATGGACGAGATAGCCTGACCTAGAAACTGCACCATTGCCCATCCTTTTTGTGGATGACGTGATGGTGTAGCGGAGAGTCAGGGGATTCTCATCTGCTAGGCGATTTGGTGCCACAGGTTCGAGTTCCGGTCTTGGCACGGAGTTTGAGCTTCATTAAATTTTCTCCGAGCACTGAGTCTGGTTAAGCCAGACGCTCTGGGGGCATGGCTTTCCAACCATGTCCAGGAAGTTAAATGGTTGCCAAGGCAATACCACGATGGTTTTTTCCGAAGGGCTCCTCCCCGGCATATTTTTAGTTTACCTTCGATAAAATGGTAACGAGGCACAATGGAACCTCTTGCTGACCTTGCCTGCATGGCCGACCCCGTACCGGTATTTAGGCAAGTTATGTAGATATATATTATTATTCGCAATGTTTCCATGCGGGAAATCAAAATAAGCTTAAAACTCAAGGCCTTAGGCCAATGGCTGCCAGCGTTCTTGTTGAATTTTTTTGATTTTCGTCTTTCGACGGTATTTTTCTCTTTCTACGCTCTTTCGCTTGCGGGCTTTTCATTTAGGAAAAAGAAAGCGGCTTTGTTAGATTCGAGGCAAAAACTAAGGGTCGATAGTAAATTTATGGAAGATCTGGTTACGGGCTTTTTGCAGTGGTTCTTTGTTGCAGCACAACACTTCTTGCATTTACGCCCTCTTCACATGCACTTCAACACACACAGATATATCTGTACTCGTTTCACCTTCAAACACTTCCCCCCTCATTTTTCTATTTCAACACCTTCACCTATTCACACACAACTTTCCTCATCTCCTCCGTGGCCTTCACACCTGCACCTAGAACAGACTCGACTCTTTAAGGCCTCCCCATGTTTTTCAGAAAACTCACAGCTTCTCTGGATAACTAACACGTGTCTGTAAAAACTGAGGAAGGAGAGGTACTCCGAAACGTCTCTTTTCTTCTGTATCGTTTTTGACCATCTTCCAGTCTGTAAAGAAAATTTTTCAACAGTAAATTTATGCCCATTCCCCCTACCACTACCACCAGGAGGTTTGGAAAATCGATAGTTCATTCACCGCCCAGAAAGCGGGCAATGGTTGGCCTAAGGCATTCCTAAGACTAGACACCCTCCACCCCTTGGAAGCGGATTGAGCTCTACACTAGACCTATAATTGGGACATGAAATCTGTGCTGGAGCAGTGAACTGCAGCTGCAGCCTAGCGAGAATTCTTTTTGGGATATGAACGGTGGAGGTAACGCTTCTTGGTTGGGAAATGTGGGGAACGACGTGAAAGTGTGCCCATTTCAACAAGATGTTGACCTGCCTTTTACGGGACTGTCGAGCTTTGCTGTAGCAGGCAGCCCTCCTTGTCGCAGAAGAAATCGTTAACGTGGACCAAGACCTGGGATCACACAGGTTCAAACGTATACACGTAAGTCTTGTCCAAAGCTGCCCTGTCAAGTTTGAAACACGCAAGAACCGTCCTTGTAGGTGCGTTCTTGAGTGTTGCACGGTTGGCGACATGCATGCGTACGTACGTATGGCAGATAATTGCGGAGGGGGTGAGAGAGGGAGGCAGAGATGGTGAGGAAGACAGAGAGAGAGAGAGAGAGAGGCAAAGACAGAGAGCCTGGGAAGAGCCGAAGCGAGAGAGAGAGAGGGAGTTACAAAGAAGAATATCATGCCAATGAATTAGGACATACAGAAGCATCTTGGGAAATTTCAGACAACGAAGTTATTTGTGCACGAAGCAAACTAAATAATTAACACAAAGGGAGAAAGAGAAAAAACCGTAAAGAAGAAAGAACGGTCTCTATAGTGTTTCTGCGCACTCCTTCATTGGATAAACTAATGAAACAAGGGCCGCAGTTTTGAGCTACTTTGACGTCATCAGCTGACGTCTTCAGCACCACCAGATTGGACCTTATCCCCCGGCCGGCACTTGGTCGTGGAATGACCCTCTGTCCTAACAGCTCAGCACATGCATTACCATGTGTTGTGGCAAACTGCTTGTCATGGTTTCCCAACGTGATTTGTTGTGCTTAGTCAAACGTCAACGTACCTGGTGCTAATTTCATTCAAATTGTTTCTCCTTAGGCAATTTGTTTCTCCTTTGGTTGAAGTAGCGGACCACCGGAGGAATTAAATCTGCGATAAACTTCCTGATGAGAAGAGAAGAGGACTCGGGAAAGTGACTTGATTTTCGTGTTCCTTACTCTGTGAAAACTCGTTAGAAGTACATGAAGTTGAGGAGGAAAAAGGCGAAAAGCGGAGTGAAGCGAAAAGAAAAGCCATTTTTGCATGGAAAATCTATCTACAAAACCCCTGTCCCCTTACTCAGACAAGGTTGTCCTGAATCTTCTTTTTTTCTAATCTTTTGCAGGCCACAAAGGGGTGTTTACTGTGAGACTGCTACTGAGGACTTTGTCTTTGGATGACATGTGCAAACACATGGAGTTCCGCCTGCCTTCTTGCACGCCTTGTGGAATTTAGCTTTGCAGATGTCATCTTCTTCCAGACTTCCAGAGCTGTGCACACAATATGACACCAATTGGTGACAAGGTTCTTTTCTTCTTTTTATTTTTTGTTTTTTACAGAGGCTAGTGGATATACGTACTGTGTAGTGGGAAACAAACTGCTGCTAATTCTCCTGAATGCCTTTCTCCTATGACCACATGTCCGATCAGCTTTTGCCTGTTTCATGTCTTTTCATAAGAGGAGGTCTCTTTCGTCTAGAAGCACTCACCAGTCACCCGCTGCTTCATCAGGTTTACCAACTGTTTTGCACATGTCTAAGGCGGCAATTTCTTCTTGTGGGACAGTTGTGAGAGCTAGGGTATCCTCAGCAGAGAGACACTCGAGTAAAAAAAGAAATTCTCCTCTTCTTTTGTGTGGCATTGGTGGCAGTTGAATCTTTCAGCTGGCAACTGGCTCGACACAACATTAACTGGGTCACAGTTATGCCTTGCCTGGAGCAACAGAAATATTTTGTCGTTGGTACTCCATGCATGTAAAGAGAAACGAGCGTTTTCTTTTTGTGTTTTGTTACTTTTTTAGCTTTTGATGTGTTGTACCATCTTTTTCACTTTTGTCTCACTCTTCGTCTGATTTCTCTCTTTTGTCGAACTCGCTCGTGCTTATTTTCTCAACCCCTCCCCCAAACCCACTCTCTAGCTTATCTCTCTCTTCTTCCTACTGCTGGAAACAATCTTGACCAGTTGAAAGCAGTGCCATGCATTGCATCTCTGTTCTTGTCTTGTGGCATCATGCACCAATTACTCCTTATAACTAGTTAGCCACAGTGACCTCTTTGCAATTCGTTTTTACTTCAGGGCTGACGCAAGTGTCGAGGCTATTGCTCTTCAGACATATCTCAAGAAATCGTACCCTAACACTTTGGGGTAGCCGTTACGAATTACTGTTTTTACTTTTAGCCTTTTCGAGGTGGGCGATAGCCTTGCTCCATTTGACGGTTTGAGGTGAAGAGAGGAGAGGTTGCAAAATTAGGGGGAATGTTGTGGCTCCAACTGAGCGCTCGCGACTTGTACTTTTTATCTTTCTGATCGTTACTTCGTTCAATATTCCACACAAACAGAAAAAAAGAAAAAAAGGTTTACAACAACCAGTTGCGCACAGTTTCCGTGGGAGTCTCCATTCGTCTCTCCAGCCGGCAAAAAGTATAAGCTGATCATTTTCTATGGATTCATTCTTGTTCATTCTGTACTAGAAAGGTTTTCACCGAAGTCGCTCTGTATGTCCAAAAAAGGTTGGCTATATAATTTGCAAGTCCAGTCATTCTTGGTAGGGAAAAGTAATCGTGCTCTCACTGAAACCTGGTTTCCGTTCGGGAGAGTTAACCAAAACACAAGGAAGGTTTAAATCGGATGTGATATGAGAGCTACTTGCTCCACTAATTCGTACGTCAACCCGTAAGATTCAGGACAGCCCTTACCGGTATATACCTGAAGACATTTTTAAATCAAGCCGGCACATGTTGATGGAGGGGTCAGCAAAGTCATGGGTGCATTATTTCAAAATCATGACGAGAACACTCTGACATGGTTTGGCAGTTCAATTTTCACGGGTTGTGCCCTCCAGCTCCACCCATGTTTAATGAATTCGCCCATACAGATCCTGGCCTTCATCAAAGTTAATGTCGATCAGTGCCAGGGAAGGCTTGCAGCTCATCTTCCACGATTGCCTAGCTTTAATTCCCTAGCCACTGTAGTGTGCCAGATTTTTCCCATCGTAATCCTAAGATAAACTTGTGGAAAAGGGCTGCTGTGCGAAAATCTTTAGTTCGTACAGTCAACATATTCTCGGCTGGGTAAGGCATGCAACCGTGACGGGCCGTCGGAGCGATCACGGTTAATTCTTTGGTCCGGGACAGTGGTATGCTGCGCTACGCGACTAACTGTGCACACGGCCGGCCGTATGTTCATTGTACACAATGCCACGTCTACACGCAGATCTACATTGCGACGGCTGCTTTTCAATTCCACTGAAAGCGTCGTTTGAGAGAGAGAGCTTGCGAAAAAGGTAGAACTTCTGCGACTGAGTCGTAGTGGAAGTGGCACTTGACAGAGAGGTTTGGAAGGATAGCAAGCGGATTTTTTATCTAACTCTCCAGAAATTTTCCGGCCCGTGAATAAAAGCAGCATGCATGTTTACCCGGGGCTTCACTTCGTATTTCCCGATTTCCGTCATCCACTTTCTCCCTTTTTCTTCTTCTCCCCTCTTTTGTTCTCCATCTGTTGTTCTCCTCCCTCCTCTCTACCTCTCTTACTCAGTTTCTCTCTCTCTCTCTCAGCACTACACCTTTTCTCTGTCTATCCCTCTCTGTCTCTTCTGCTAAAACCTTATGCCTTTCTAGTACCGTGTGTGTGTGTGTGTGTGTGTGTGTGTGTGTGTGTGTGTGTGTGTCATACGTTTTTCATCATTTAATTTTCGTCTCTTTGCTTTTAATTGTCGTCTCTTTGTTTCTTTTTTTTATCATTTAATTGTATTGTATTTTCTGTCCTATGAACATCTAACTAGGTATAACGGTCACATCTCTTCTTCCGCATTTCGTCTGTAAAACTCAACATTTCCGTCATCCATGGCCTTCTTCGGACGTGAATGCTTCATTGCCATTGGCAAGCACAGCGTAAACTATGGAGCTACGTCGTGTTAATGTGGACGCTTGAAACGCGCTCTCCAAAAAAGCAGTGCCAGGCTGCGTCACTTTCGCCGCTTCATTAACGGCGCTGCGTTGGCCACAGATTGAGAGAGCTGGAAAGTCACGCAACGGAGTCCCCTGATGGCGATCGCCGTGGCCAATATCTAGCATGTATGCCATGGTCTATGCATTGTTAGCGCATTGTTCCAGTACTGCCACCTGTGGTTTGCGGTCGCCCACTCGGTTGCACAGTGTATCCATGTGCCGAAGTTGCCATACGAAACAGTCATTCGTCGACGATAGAGAAACAAGGGCCTTGAACGGAGGTAGGCCGGTGTGACCTTCGAGGATTTTGCACGCCCTGGCTGTTGTTCTGACCGTTATTCGAAGCGATATTATGGCGGATAAAGGTAATGTTTACCTGGTTCAAATTTGGCCAAGTTGCCTTCTTCACGAAAAAGGGCGTTTTTCTGTCTTTTTCTGCGGGCGGTGCGCTTCTGGCCCATACTTAAGTATGGGGTATGGCGACTGAAAAACTGCAGTTGGTACGATTTGCTCTGTAGATCTTCAAGGGAAAAGGACAAGCTGGTTTGACCTACAGACACTATTCCACGACCGCTTTATCAAAGTTTGACGAAAAATTTCTGTTGTCTTCCTGGTGGGCAAAGGCACTTATTGAGGAGCACATTTTACCGTTTGTTCGGAGAAAAAGATGGCGAAAGGGCTAGAAGTAAATAAGCCAGAGGGTTGATGTTGGGGGAGCTTGGGTGATGCAGAAAAACTGTGGCAAGTTTGAATTGAATCGAAACGGGAGAACTTGGTTTTAAGGGCAAGTACCTGTCCCGCCATAAGGTTTGCATGCCTTAAACCAACAAGAGTGTATCACATTTTCTGTGGTGAAGCTATCGATAATGTTTCTCACATCCTCTTGAAATTGGTTATTTGTCCAAGCCTTTTACCAATTTTTCAGGCTTCACCCTTCAACTTTCTCTTGGCATCGTTCTTTGCCCGCCATTATCTATCCTTCTTGACGGACTTGTCCACTGTTCTTTGAAACCAATTGTGGTGCTCCTTTTTCCTTGGTCAACACCCACTTGGGTATGCTATGGGAACATTTTTTTCGTTTCAACAATTTTCCAAAGAAGCTTCTCTTGTCTCTTTCCCTTTTGGAAAACCTTTTACTGTTCAGAAAAAAGCCGTTTGTTCCCCTGTCAGGGAGGTAAGTACTGGAGGTATTTCCACGCAAAATATTACGTGCGTATCCATCACAGGGGATTTTGATCAATTTTATTTAGGTTCGCGAATTGAACTCTTTTCTGGCCTGATCTGGTGAAAACATTCTCATCTCCGTCTTGGGTAACGCTTGCACAGCTCAAATAGGACTTGGACTTATTGTTCTTTGGGAAGTTTTTCCATACACTGACGTTCACTTCTCATTCGCGTTGACTTGGTGATACTCCATGTTTCTTTTCCAATTCCCAGTATATCGACCAACTGTTGCCTTTCAAAGAAAAAGGAACGGATTGCTAACAAACAAGGTTTTAAAAAGTTGGGTCTTTGGAATTTAAGGGGTTACTACGATGTTTGCTCCATTCATAAGCAACGTGAATATTGGCAAAATTGGCGACAGGCTTAAGCCCGTCTTTGCTTTGTGTCAACATCTCGGAACGACGCATTACTTGCTTGTATTTTTTTTATCTACGAAGGCTATTTCATCTCGATCCTTTTGGCGCTTCCCTTGTTTTTGCCATTCCTAGACTCCATAAACGTTTTCATGATGGCAGGTTCAACCCCATCTCACGTTGCAGAAGAGCGAAAATCCCCTTCTCTACCTAATTTACAGATTTTCCACTCTTCATGACGAACATCACAAAGCTTATCGTGTTTGCATATTTCCTCACGTTTTTCAATGAGCAATAAAACGGGAAGGGCCTGTCCTGGTTTCGGAGACGTTTTCCGTTCTCATCCAGCATTAATATAGGCTCATCCTCTGAAATGATGCGTGATCAATTACCATAAGTAGAACCATTCCCCAACGTCTTACAGGCCATTTGCAACAGCTGGAAGTAGTTCTCTCTCGTGGTTATTATTATTTTTTTATATTTTAAATATTACTTCGATGGCCAAGTATGTTTCTTTCAGAATTATTGTGACCATTAAGGCATGTCTTGAAATCACCGATAGTGACTGTGATAGTGACTGAAATCACCGACAGTGACTGTGTCCTCTCCGATTGACTTCATGCCAAGTTACCTCTTTTACCAGACTAATCCCTAGGAAAGCTTCGCAATCTTTTCGAGGGAAGGAGGGAGGTGAAAAAGAAAGGCAGCCATAGTCTTTCCAATACCCTGGTATTTCAATTGTCCTACTATTTTCTTTTTTTGTCAGAGGAGAGCAAAAGGTCCGGAGTTTTGGTGACAAATAAAGGTTTTATGTAAGGGGTTATGTAAGTTTTAAGGATTTCTTTAATTTCCCTGTATATACTTGAATAATTGCACCGCCGGTATCAGGATATATAGAGGTTTTCATTCGCCTGAGACCGTCTCTTCGGGTGGTTCTAGTAAAACTCATCCAAAACGTTTTTGGTAGTCCGAACAGAGACCTTACAGCCTATATCAATTTGGATTTTTGAACCTGTCTTTAGGTTTCCTGAATTCTTGGCGTTTCTTCATCTGACACGAAGAGGCACACAACGGCTTTAGACTAAAAAGACGTTTCGCATGACTAACCCTTCAATTCTTTACACTTGATACCTTTGACGAGAGACACTGCCCAGCACTACCAGACAAAAGACTTTTTATATGTGTAAGGGACACCTAACTATTATACAGTACCTGCAGAGTCACGGGTATGGGATTGCGTTTGAATCTGTTAAAATGAATGAGACGGCAAGTGAAAAGGGCCGGGGTTGACGCAGGTGTAGGAAAAAAAAACTTTTGCCAACACCTTGCACACGACGGTTTCGCGATCTGCTTACACGCCTTGTTAAACATTAACTCCGCCTTCCAGCGTCCGAAGATCCTAAGCAAGCGTCACGGCTTTAATGAGATGGCAACGTCCGAAAAGAGATTAGTCCCATTTTACCCGTATTTGTGGAAAGGGCGAAGCTTCAAAAGATGGCCTAGGCTACGAATTTCATTCTTAGCTAAAACGGAACATACTCCGGCATCTACCATCCGTCGGGGTGTGAAGGTCATGCTTGGCACCTGCTCTATCGTAGTACATGTACATCACCGTGCAAGCTTTTCGCATCGAATTAAAATTTGAGGACCGGACTGGCTTCGTCTTCGTCATTCCTGTCTTTCTCATAGTCCGGCGATGGCAAAAGCATCTCTCCAGGCCACCATTCAGTCTTCTACTGCGCACAGAAAATTTACCACTTTCTACGTCTTCATGCTGGGCTATACCATGTCCTCTTCCAGGATCTACAAGGCATAGTTTCAAAGGGCCCTCAGTTAGACATCTCAAGCCAAAGCAAATATGGGCTAGAAACCCATGGAGAGTGCTCCAGATGCGTACTTCGCAGCATCTGTCGTCATGACAACCAATCTCTGCACGTAAGCTTAGTGTGTAATAGTGAGCTATGCTTATTCGAGACGCCCACGCGCCACCGTGATGTGCCCACCAGCACGAAGCACAGCGGCCGACGTAGAAGCTTCGCCGTCTACCGCTGCCCCGGTCCCGCTATTTACCTGCCAGAAGTGCTATAAATATAGGGCCAAGCCATTGCCAGTACAGGCCTTTGCATTTCTGTGAATCATGTCCGTCAAAGACCCACGTCTTCATGTATATCTGACAACTAAGGTTTAGGAAAAACGGTGCGGCTGTCTATACTTTAATCAGAAAAGGTTTGGCGAGAAAGGTGAAACCGTGGGTGTCATTGAATTTCAAAGAAGTAGGATACGTGGCCCAGTAGATGGATATCATTGCCTGAATTGAAGGCTTATTTCTTTTTACTATTAACAAAGCAAAAAGGCTCTTGCTGGAAAGTCAGGATCATATTCCACGGTTTCTTTGTTAGCACCTACACATAAAGTTATTCACCTTGTAACACAACGTTTTGGCCCGGATGGAAAGCATGAGGAATTCAGGCAGAAACATGTCTTTCTGAACTTACATGTGCTCGTGTCGAGAAAAACACTGTGGAAAGTAGCATAGTGATTTGACATGGCTGTAGCACATTTCGTCGGCCTTTATCCCTACTCCGTGAAATCTTCTGCCACGCCTTTGTGCACCCCTGTGCATACACACTTTTGAGCTGACACGCACCTCAATATGGTTATTTCTTGTTCACGAAGGGCCAATGAAAACATGGGCAAAAGGAATGAAGCACTGATTTAAGAAGTTCATATATGCTGCTGTGAGGAGAAAACCGATCATCGCGACTGGGGCTGGCCATTGCGGATTAGCAGCCAGCATTGTGAATTTTAGTATGCACGTGGGAGCTTGCAACCATAGCCTTCCACAGGTATTATAATAATACTAAAGAGAAGAAGAAGAAGAAGAAGAAGAAGAAGGAGGAGGAGGAGGAGGAGAAGAAAAAGAAAAAAGAGATGCATGGGAAATTCTCAACTGTCAGTTTCAGAAAAAGCAGTGCAATAGACACAACAACGATGAAATCTCTATCAGTGCCCGCGAATGTGAGCGAGAGAGATAAAAAACGAACAAAAAATCGACAGGTGAACCAGGAACCAGTGATTTATGTTCAGTCGAGCTACCCGCTGCGCTCTGTTATGAAGGCGACGAAGTTGTGTCTCTTCAAAAGCAGCTGGATGCTGCTACATTGAAAAACAGGCCGTGCGAGGTAAGCATTGAGATCGCTATCCTAGACAACAGCATTCAGCGACAAGTTCAGCACTTGGGAGCATTCCTGGGAAACCACGTCGACCACAAAGCACTGAATACTTCCATCATCAGTCAAATCTCTGTAGCCCAGGTGATGCCTGCGTGCGCGTTCGTGAGCATGGATGTTGTTTTATATTGCTGGTGGACTTCTCTGGCCAGCTCACTGCTCAGTTGAGATGCAAATTTCACATCCATGAAAAGTCAACTGTCATTTTCTTCGATTTCTTTCTCCATGGTGCCACGATAAACAGGATACTATCATGAGAGAATGATTGCAATAAGAATCATGATTATGTAGGTGCGTATCACGTTGTGTGAAATTATTGCAGAAATCATTTGACTCTGATGTCTCAAGCAGAGCATTTCACTATTTTCCTCACTAACTACAACAATCTAAACTTTTGTACTTTCCTCAACCATTGTTGGAAAATCTCTGAGCTCAGAAGGCTGATGTTGTGGAGAACACGGGGTGTAGCCAGGCGTGTTCTTCAGATAACTGATCGACCAAAAATTGGGTGTGGGCACGTCTGGTGACAGGTAGCATGGCCTTCAGCACTGTGAAATCGTCCCACACGTAATCAAGCATGCGCACATGCGGCAACTGGTTTAGCAATCAGCTGTGGGTGGCATAAGTATGAGCCGTGATGGCAAGAAATACCTCGCCTGGTAGCTCATGGCCAGCTGAGGGACAGAAATCAATACTAGGCCACTTTACGGTAGATGTGATCACCAGCACAGTCGATTGTTCACTTGTTTCTTCCACTCTCTGCCTGTCTTATTTCCTTCTGTCTGCAGGCAGATCGATTCCTTCCTTTGTTTCCTATCCACCCACAACTTACCCCCTCACCCTCTCCCTAAATCACACAAACACACGCACACAATAATGGTACCGTCAATGGAAGACGCTTAAACTTGAGTCCTCCCTTCTTAGTATCAAACTTACCATGAACACCTCATCACTAATCGCCATGACACTAAAACCATTCGAGGAATACCCGTTCAATAAACATGGATGACATGCATGTGTGATATGGAAATGAAGCTTGTGTATGACATGGAAACAAAGATATCACTAGCAGGCTGAAAGGAGACACAGAGAGACAGAGAGAGAGAGAGAGACGAGAGAGAGAGAGAGAGAGAGAGAGAGAGAGAGAGAGAGAGAGAGACGAGAGACGGAGAGAGAGAGAGAGAGATAAAGAGAGCGAGGGGGGAGGGGAGAAGAAGAAAGGGGTTGATATGAAATGATGAAATCAGTATGGATCTTTTCTCAAAAAGTGTGCAAAGTGATATGTGCAAGAGGTTCATCTTCTCAGTGGAAAGACAAGTTCACTCAAAGGCAACCAGGGCGGGAGCATTAATAACACAGTTGCTCGTCGTCTGAGTCGGTGAAATGAAAATCTGGAACAGTGTTGTCACCAAGATCGGGGTCAGGCATCGCAAACAGCTTCATGCGATCACGTGAAGTGTTCATGATCTTCTTGGCTGGCTGCTGGACAACAGAGAAAAAATCATACCCTGAAATTAGCAATGTATGTATGTATATATATATATTTAAAGAGGTTAGATGTAGAGGCAAACTTATATAACGTAAACAACATGACAATAAGGGGCGTCATATATATATTTCTCCGTCTTGTTAGGCGGCACTTCCCACCCGGATCGCCACTCAGGAAGATCTTTAACAAGAACACAATCAAGGTAAGCTACAGTTGCTCGCCCAACGTCGCTTCCATCATCAAAGGCCACA